>JAZDUA010000166.1:525000-802500 GCA_038098605.1 Gryllus longicercus | reverse complement strand
TACAATTGTCTCCAAATTAATGTTTAGATTGCTCAAAAATGTTACAGTTTAGAATTAAATGAATTTCGAATGCATTAAAATTCACAGCTAGAAAGAAATCTCCGCATTTTGTAAATACTATCAACACTTTGAAGTTTACTTTCTGCAACCAGTCCACAGATGAATCAAAAGCATTATCTTGAGAGGCCACAAGTCTGCGTTTTTCTAGGCTTTGTGCATCAAAGAGGCATCCCCTGGTCAAAGAGAAATGTTGCACGCACACCAGACATGCTTTTCTTGAAAGCAAGAAAACTCGCTTCGTGTACTCCACCCCTTGCTTCACAGCAGGCAACCCGCCAGGCAACTGTGTGCTTCCGGCCGCGGCTCCAGGTCCAACACGGCAGATCCGCGAAGATGGTTCGAACCGCAGGCGAGTTCTCGCTCCGAACGGAAACATTTTCAAGGACGTAAAACTGAATGCAAAATACTGATAGTTAGGTAAACAATTTTCGTTGAACTCTCCTATTGCGTGTAGTGGTAGGAGTAGAGGTAAGGGTGAGTTACTATTTTGTTAGCAATGCAGAAAAATGAAATCTGCAGTTGCGAGTAAGTTTTCTTTAACTCGGGAACAAAAATATTTAGTTTGTTGCTAATCTCACGCTTTTTCAAATTTTATTTTTATTTATCTTTAACTTTTACTCATCCTTCAACTATTTATATTTAAAATGATGGGAAGAGATTCTGGAAATCAAGAAAACGTGCACAGATTATCTTCTCCCCCATACGTCACATACAGTTTTTACTGCTTTTTGACTAATAAATCTAAATCTAAATTCTGAAACCTAATCCAGTGGTTTAATATTATTCAAATTTCTTACGGTGACTGCTGTTTTGACATAATTGTTTTGTGAAATATCTCTAGTCGTATAGATGGTAGAAGGCATACAAGACGATACACCAATGACACGAGAATCGCGCGGTAAATTATTCTCATTTTCCTCCAGTGAGTGCTTTATAGGACTCCAGCATCCGTCGCTGCGTAACAGAGCTGAGGTTCGTGACAACGAGGGTTATCAGAAATCCGGTCCACTTAGGTATTAGATTTATCGCGATAAAAGAGATATAAAAACAGATTAAACCTGACTTCAGTATAATAAAAACGGGTGTACATGGAGTGGAAAAGTAAAATGTAGGTTGATCTACAATTCACTTGTCCACTCAATACTCACCCAAGATTAGGTTTCGACGCATTTTCCGTTTTTGGTGCGTCTTTTTTTATGCACCCTTCACCACCCTGACTAAATATATTTAAAAATATATGCTAAAAAGGCATAAGACACCGTAAGAAATTCGAATAACTTCATACACTGGATTAGTTTTCAAAATAATATTTTGGGACTTAACCGGCTTAATTGCACAAATGAAATTACGTAGGTCAACATTCTCTCGCTTTTAATTTTAACTTTAAATTAACAGGGTCCCTTGCTTTAAAAAATGTAAATTTACTCCGTAATATAAACGGCGTTTATTCAAACACAAAAGAAGATACATTAAAGAAAAGCATATCCTCCTATTAATTTTTTAACAAAGCTCTAAAACCAAATCTCAGGTTATTAAACATGAAATGCTCAAAGAGTTGTGCTGTATTGCGAAAGTTGACATACTGTCTGGTGTCTCCCTCCCATTCCTTCGACAACACGAAGCCGTTTTTAAGAAGAATCGACCTTTGCCAACTACGCGCAGAGAAAGACCCACTGAAGATATTTTATTAAACGCTACGTTCATGAAACCTCTATCATTTAATATATACTGTTTTATGAAATGGTCAAAATTTTCTGTTTAGATACATTTTGAACACGTACAAAACACATTGTTTTATTTTACTCCATTATATCAAAGAAACGAATGATTTACACAATTTATTTGCCAAATAAAAACTATTTTTGAATGTTCTATTTATAAAAATAATACGCGCAACGGTCCACTTAGGCATGGAAGAATAATACGTACTCTCCTTGGCTTTTTCATGTTTCTTCTTCCTTACAACGGGCTTATCCACTTATTCAATTCTCCTTTCCACGAGTCTTCAAGTTCGAGTTTACGTTCGACGGCATAAACTTACATGTTACAAGCACACGTTGCCTGAGATGCTCCGCAGCAACCCCGGAGATCCGAGTGGCCGAGACAAAGGGAATGCCGAACACGAGGACAAAATCGTTAGTATTACACGAGTGCCCCCGAGGCCTCCGCGCAAATCTAGAGCTACGCGAAGATCTGAGCGCCCGCGTCGCGCGAGATAAGCAAGGCGCGTTACGAAAGGCACTGAAGGAGCCGGCCCTGCCCTGGGCAGCTGACACGGCGCCGCTATGAGCGCTTGTATCTCTCGCCATCGTTATCTCCGAACACACATGGCAGGTGGTCGTTTACCACGCCCGTGGGTTTGGATGCGACATTAATATGGAAGAGATGTTCACTACATTGCGGAATATATTCGATATTCCAGTTATTCATATATGGAAATTTGCAGACAAGCAAGAATTTGTTTTAACGATAAAAATATATGTGAGAATGTAAAATATAATTATCCCTCATCATCGCTCATCTAAATAGGAATTAAATTCCAAAATTTGCTAACATGTTTCGTTCAGGATGACTATGAAGAACCAATAAAATTTGCAAATTAGTGCAAACGAAACAAATCTACGTTGAGCAGAAATATGCCTCTTCAACAGGACCCTGGGCGTTAATTAAATATTCAAATTAACTAAATACTTGAATACTAAAAAACACTGTTTAAGATCAACAAGTTAACATTAGCTGTAACATCAACTTCTAAGTCTTAAGTTATTTTGCATTAAAAGTAGTCGGCAAATTAGGGCTGAATTCTCTGGTATGGAATTCTGAATATAATTCTCTGATATGGAAATGCATTGTTTTCAGAAAAGACTTCGATGAAAAAGGGTCTCATTTTAAAATAATTTCATCTAACCATTGAAAATACAATGCAATCTACAGAGAAGAATATTTAATTTGAATACAAAATCAATTCAATTACGAAAAGATTCGTACGCAACGTCCCACCGCATACAAGAACATTTGTAATAATTAAATTTTAAATATTCACTGCTTTAAATATTACAATACTATAAAAATCATAGTGCTTTGAAATCATCAAGATTCATCATAATTTCAGCCAAAACATCAGCAACATTTGTCATTTTCCATTAAAAGTTAGTCGCCAAAGTAGCGATGAAATATTACATTTGAAACGAAACTGAAAGGAGAGCATGAATTCAAATTTTTCAGCACTTTGAGTCCCACGAATTAGAATAGACAGGTTCTCAATAGTAATTAACACTTTGCATTACATGTCAGCAATGTTACAATTGGCAAACCAGAAACAAGAAAAATATTATCCATATCTTATTTGGTAACGAATTTCCAACTTTGGAAACAAAACCACATAATAAAAGGAAGGTATATTCTGAAAGATGAATGGCAACAAATTCAAAGGAAACTTAAATAAAGAGAACGACAATAAGAAAGTTATCACGATCCGTCACGAGGAGAAGAAAAAATCGAGTACATTTGCTTACTGGCAACAAAGTTTAAATTCATTTTCTTATGACACGACGAAAGCCTTCCCCTCAAGGTAGAGTATTGCTTCAATGGACTTAGTACAACAGTGTAACATGAGAGTTTGCATGACCATTTATTTCAACATTTTAGCATTGACTGGGCTATAAAGAACCATCTTTACAAGGGTTCGCCACATTACATCCAAAGGCTAATGTCAAAATTATTAAACTCATTCAAGCGTCTGTAAAATAGTTCACAAATATATGATACTTGAACAGACAAAGAGGAAAAAAAACACATTTATAAAAAGCAAACTTTATTGTGACGTTTCAATGATGCAAGTTCACAATGCCCTTCAGCATACATTTCAAATGCTTTTGATCTGCGCGTTAACTGAAAATATTAAACTGTTGAATGTGCACGTAAGCAAATTAACACGACTACAAAGGTTTGCGAGGAACACAATGTGTCTTTCTCGAAACATACAAAAATTCCTTCATCTACCAGCACTGGAGATACGTCTACTGAATTTGTACTTCTCACCCACACCGGGGACAACGTCCGTCGATTCAGCTGCAACCGTCACCGTTGCCAAAAGCAACAAAACGCACCCGCCGACGTGAAAGGCGTTCGGGGAGGAGACACCTGCGCCCGCTCCAGCCCCCGCGCTCACGCCCGCGCCCGCGAACGGCGCGCCGCAGCGCGGAGGCGCTCTGACAATGCCCAGACAACTGTCGCTTTTAACGCAGTAGCGAGCTTGGAGACCTCGTCTCCGAGCGCGCGGACAAAAACACTCCTCGCCCCTCTTTCCTCCCAGCCCCTCTCCCCGCCCCCCAAAATGTCTCTCTCCCCGCTGCCCTTTCCGCGCCCCAGCGCGGCGCCACGCGGTGCGGATCATGCAGATCGCGGGCGGTGAAATATTAACTGCGCTCGCCAGCGGCGGTGCAGGGCGGTGCAGGGCGGTGCAGGGCGGTGCAGGGCGGTGCAGGGCGGTGCAGGGCGGTGCAGGGCGGTGCAGGGCGGTGCAGGGCGGTGCAGGGCGGTGCAGGGCGGTGCAGGGCGGTGCAGGACGGTGCAGGGCGGTGCAGGGCGGTGCAGGGCGGTGCAGGGCGGTGCAGGGCGGTGCAGGGCGGTGCAGGGCGGTGCAGGGCGGTGCAGGGCGGTGCAGGGCGGTGCAGGACGGTGCAGGACGGTGCAGGACGGTGCAGGGCGGTGCAGGGCGGTGCAGGGCGGTGCAGGGCGGTGCAGGGCGGTGCAGGGCGGTGCAGGGCGGTGCAGGGCGGTGCAGGGCGGTGCAGGGCGGTGCAGGGCGGTGCAGGGCGGTGCAGGGCGGTGCAGGGCGGTGCAGGGCGGTGCAGGGCGGTGCAGGGCGGTGCAGGACGGTGCAGGGCGGTGCAGGGCGGTGCAGGGCGGTGCAGGGCGGTGCAGGGCGGTGCAGGGCGGTGCAGGGCGGTGCAGGGCGGTGCAGGGCGGTGCAGGACGGTGCAGGACGGTGCAGGACGGTGCAGGGCGGTGCAGGGCGGTGCAGGGCGGTGCAGGGCGGTGCAGGGCGGTGCAGGGCGGTGCAGGGCGGTGCAGGGCGGTGCAGGGCGGTGCAGGGCGGTGCAGGGCGGTGCAGGGCGGTGCAGGGCGGTGCAGGGCGGTGCAGGGCGGTGCAGGGCGGTGCAGGGCGGTGCAGGGCGGTGCAGGGCGGTGCAGGGCGGTGCAGGGCGGTGCAGGGCGGTGCAGGGCGGTGCAGGACGGTGCAGGACGGTGCAGGACGGTGCAGGGCGGTGCAGGGCGGTGCAGGGCGGTGCAGGGCGGTGCAGGGCGGTGCAGGGCGGTGCAGGGCGGTGCAGGGCGGTGCAGGGCGGTGCAGGGCGGTGCAGGGCGGTGCAGGGCGGTGCAGGGCGGTGCAGGGCGGTGCAGGGCGGTGCAGGGCGGTGCAGGGCGGTGCAGGACGGTGCAGGGCGGTGCAGGGCGGTGCAGGGCGGTGCAGGGCGGTGCAGGGCGGTGCAGGGCGGTGCAGGGCGGTGCAGGGCGGTGCAGGGCGGTGCAGGGCGGTGCAGGGCGGTGCAGGACGGTGCAGGACGGTGCAGGACGGTGCAGGGCGGTGCAGGGCGGTGCAGGGCGGTGCAGGGCGGTGCAGGGCGGTGCAGGGCGGTGCAGGGCGGTGCAGGGCGGTGCAGGGCGGTGCAGGGCGGTGCAGGGCGGTGCAGGGCGGTGCAGGGCGGTGCAGGGCGGTGCAGGGCGGTGCAGGGCGGTGCAGGGCGGTGCAGGGCGGTGCAGGGCGGTGCAGGGCGGTGCAGGGCGGTGCAGGGCGGTGCAGGGCGGTGCAGGGCGGTGCAGGGCGGTGCAGGGCGGTGCAGGGCGGTGCAGGGCGGTGCAGGGCGGTGCAGGGCGGTGCAGGGCGGTGCAGGGCGGTGCAGGGCGGTGCAGGGCGGTGCAGGGCGGTGCAGGGCGGTGCAGGGCGGTGCAGGGCGGTGCAGGGCGGTGCAGGGCGGTGCAGGGCGGTGCAGGGCGGTGCAGGGCGGTGCAGGGCGGTGCAGGGCGGTGCAGGGCGGGCGGCCTCCGAAGCGAAATGCCGCCGTCAACGCGCTCTGTGCGATGGACGACCCAATGGACGCACTGAAGAGAATTCGCCACATTGCATCATTGCTTGTGGCAAACAAAGAAGCTTCCTGTGGGATTATTGTTCTTAATAAATTACACGTGCGGCTGACGGAGAGGACATCTGCAATCGAATTATGCAAAGGCGATTTTCTCCATTCTGATTTTTTCCCGATTATGAAATATTCACTGTTCGAGTCCAATAATAAAAAAATAAGCTGTGGAATTTTTAAATACGAACAATAAAAAAATCGTGACACATTTTGGAAATACACTATTCAATGATATTTCGAGTAAATTTACAGTTAGCCCAAGATACATTTTTAGTCTTTTGTGGCATGGTTTTCCCATTATTACAGAACGCAGTTTCAGAATTTCATTATTCAAACTACATTTTTTTAAACCACAATATACCAATAATAATTACTAATATATTTGTAAAATGCAAAATATTATTTTATTCTGCATCTATCATATGTTTCGCAGAACCCACTAGAATCTGAAAATTGAATGTTAGTATATACGTCAAACATACATCTGCCTATTGTCACTGGTAGGCCTTCAAAATTTTCACAATAGTTATTCATTTCAAGAGATGAAATGTGGTGCGTCGAAGCGTCAGGACACGATGTGAACGAAATTGAGATATTTCTGGCACTTCAAGACCTTTCCTCAAAATGCAATTTTCTGAATGTTGCGGTTCGTGGTCGTGAGGGGAGAGTACAAGAAATGAGAAAAATAGTAATATGAGACTTTCTATTCACTGGAGAAGATTGAAAAGGAATGAGAAATAATAATTAGATGAGAAAAGTTGACAGTACGCGGCCAACGCGTGTAAAATTGAATGATACACAAAATGTGGTAGAGATTCCATAGAGAGAATATTGAATGGAAAATAACAAGACAAGTTTTCGTACAAAGAATGATAAAACAAATGAAGCGTGAACAAAGCACAGATCTTAAACCCTACTTTTCTTTGCTCTTTTTAAATTGTACAGCTGATTTCAATAATAAATGGATGATAAATACAACACACAAGATATCACAGACTAATATATTGTCACATTTTGTATGTAGGTAGAAGCAAAACTATATAAATCCGCGTGAAATTAAAAACATCCAATATTAGAAATACGAGCACGAGTGTGAGGCTGTTAGAGCTATGATTTGAAGGTTCGCGAGATTTAAAGTTCAATGTGGGCGGGGAAGTCCTCGTATATCTCTTGGATTTCAATTGTCTTGTGCCGAGAAACATTTGTCAAGGAGAGTTCACAGCCACCACTTTCAAATGGATACTGTTCTACGGATTAAACGACGTATTTCGATAAATTAATATATTTCGAGAAATAGGTTTTCATTTAAAATCATAAGTCATTAGAATGCCGGCTAAGATGATTTTCATTGCAGACTATTGATTATTCTCTGCCAAGAAAGAGTTTGAAATAAATAACAAGATGAATAAGATAATGTAATAATTCTATGCGTCGACGAGAGAGCAACAAGTATATGCAAAGCGATATATTTCGACGGCCACCAAAACATGAAATTTGCATTTAAATGGAAAGTACGCATGCCCCACGAGTCTAAATGGATCGTTGGAATGGTCTATGTATATAAATAGCTGTCCCATTTTTTGGAGCAATATAATGGCTCTACTCATAAAAAGGCCATAAACCTGCACCTCACTAAGGATAACCACCAATCCTAGACGAGAAAAAGTGAATGAAAGTAGGAACAAAAAAAAATAAAGAAGGGGGGACAGAAAAAAGGATATAAAGATGCGATGCGTAGAGAATAGAGCTGTAGATAATACGGAAACCGTGCACACAATGGTGTTTCACTCGCGGAGCAAAGCCAGCTTAGCCTTCCAGGGCGAAATTACCCGCGTGAACTCGCACGCTATCTTCTCTCCCAACCACTTCCTCACGACGACTAGAGTGCCTATTCTGCATCTCACGTCGGGTACGCCCAACTAAGAACATAATGGCCAGGTCTTCAGACGTCGCGAGCATGGCCACGGGCGGGAGATCGCGTGAGTGTATAGTATTTATTGTTTCCGGCGTATCCAGAGAAGAGACTGCGTTCCTTCCTCCTTGGAACGTGAGATCCGTCATCGACCAACAAATAGTTATGTGGGGGGTTTCCCTCTCCATGTATCTTTCCCTGGTAGAGAACTGACCAGGCCGGAAAAAGCTCTTAACTTCCGACTGATCTGATCTGCGTGGCAGTGTAGTATACACGCAAGTGTGTGTTCGTGAGGAAAAGGAAGAGGAAGGAATGAACGCGTGCGGTCCTTGGCCCGTTTGTTAGGGAAATGTTGCAGCATTCACCTGACACTGATCGAGAAACAACGGAACTACGGATCAGAAGAACCAGTCACTACAATCCTAGAAACAGAGGTTAGCAGCTGGTGTCTAGAATTCCCCACTTACGGAATTCGAACCCTAATTCTCTTATTTCGAGCGGAGCAATCATTTGTCAGTTCTCAATACTTGTTCCCAGTCAGTGAGCCAATGACCGTGAAGAGGCAAGAGTAATGCGAGTGGGCTTTCGCACCCGGCCGGGAGGTCGGTCTGGAGGTCGGCCGCGAGGATACATCTCCTTTAGTGCGGCCGGCGCGCCGCGCGCCAGGGCCGGAGCGGGGACCGGGGCCGCCACGTCCTGCCATCCGCCGCCGCGCGCCGCGCCTTAGGCGCCCAGGACCTGCGCTGCCCTCCCTCGGGGTCGGGCCGCGCTCTGGCGTGGGGCGAGGCAGGGCGGGGAAGGGTGGAGAAGGGCACGGAAGGGTAAGGCGGGGCGAGCGGCGCGAGAAGGGGTGAGGCGGGGTGAGGCGGGGTGAGGCGGGATGAGGCGGGGTGAGGTGGGGTGGGGCGGGGCGAGGCGAAGCACGGCGCGGCGGGGCGGAGCGGAGCGGGGCAGGGCGGAGCAGGGAGAGGCGGGGGGGCGGGGCGGGGCGGGGCGGAGCGGGGAGGAGCGGGGCGGGGCTGGGCGGAGTAGGGAGGTCGGGGCGAGACGGAGCGGGACGGAGCGGGGCAGGGTTGAGCGGGACGGGGTTGAGCGGGGCGGGGATGAGTGGGACTGAGCGGGGTGGAGCCCCGCCGCCAGCCATTTCCGGCGTCCCCGCTAGCACTCTCCGGTTCTCACAAGCACGGGACCATCTTGCCCCCGGACACACGATGACTCGTAACGTGTTTCACTTCAAGCACTCTGGAATTAATCACATACTTTGAAGTGAAAAGGCTCGCAAAAGAAATATTAGTTGCCTATCTTTCCTTTTATCAAGCGTATTTTTTATATACTATTAATCAGTAACAAGCTCAATTTTTAAACAATAGTTAGAAAAAATGTACTCCTAGATTCGTACATTATTCATAAGAATTATATCCATCGATACATTATTAATTTAACCTCATCAGTGGGTCATTGTACAGAAAGCTACACGGATACAACACCACCTTTAGAGTCATTTTCTTATCATCGCTGAATACAGAGCAAGTTTATGAATCCGCACATTCAAATATCATAGTACTACCAATGCGTTTCATAGCGTTTAATCTCCACTCCTTTTATGGTTAATACCCGCGCAGTATTTCAAGGTAATCAGGTTGAGGAATGAATGAAAACACAAATGAATTGTGATGATACGGGTCTTTCACAATCAATACGAAAACAACATTAATATATGTCAAGTAGCTTTTTAAATCGATAAGGTTGCCAAAAATCGTACGCGCTATTCCAACATGTTTTGACAACATTGTAAATATCTATTAATTTTATATTGATGTATTATATTTAGTTGGAATTCTTGTGTAATAGTTTTATTACGGGTGGGGTGTCTGTTTTTGTTACTGGAGATAGTGAAATGATAAACGCGACACATATGAAAATAACAAATATCGCACATTACCAGGTTTGTGAGATGCATATCAACCACGAAGAAATTATAAGAATCGATTCATAGAACGTAATGTAAGGAGAAGACTTAAGGAAACTCTCCCTCCCACCTATCAAGTTGCATCAAGTACCTCGATTACCTTTAAAGCCACGGAGCATTCATAAGTCATCAGAATTATTCCTTCTTTCGCTGCCCTGCTAACGGTCCTAATTTAGCAAGGAGCTTTATTTCCGTAAGTGAGGGTGCTCTATTCAATTAATTTTCAAATCTCTCTCACGAATATAATGGCTCTCAATCTCAATCATGTAATGGCAGAGACTAACTCCCAGCAATTTTCATTTCAAACTCAAAAGAAACCCGTTCATTCCCAAAATACACCAAACTGCCAGCAATTGTAGGGGAGATTGTTTTTAAAAATGTAGGGTCTCTTGGCCAGCAGCGGGAACGGTTTTGTCCCCTCAAGACGTTGTCGAAGCGGGGACTCAATTGCAATGGATGACTGAGGTACTAAGAGAGCGAAAACGTTGCTGGCAGCTCAAAAAGTGAATGACAAGAGACAAAGGAAGAATTTTTATTTCAAACTGGTTTAATTTATGCAAAGTCTAGTCTATGTATTACATGAACATACACCTAGACGAAACAGAGTGCTTATTTATTCGGATGTAGATTAATCTATGACTATTCCCTGCATCCTCGAGATTGTTTCGTAAGCTTTGAGCAAATCAAGCAAGATAGAAACATTTTTGCTTATTATTTCTGATGCCAAAAGATTGGATAGCACGTCTCCATAAGCAATAAAAAATTAAAAGCCGATCAGGTCGTTATAAAATTTGGTGCTATAAGAACGACATCTGGCGCTACAATTCGGTTTCGCAGTTTCAGCGAGGAGTTATATTGGACGGCAAACGCTCTTGCACGGTTGAGCATGAAGTCGGCGCCACACGCACGCTGGGGCAATCGCAGGTTTTGGAACTCGAGATCTGCGGAGATACAAGGATCCCTGGCAGCGACGCGCGCTAGGAATGAACAACATTAGTGATTAGGGAAAAGCTGTAGAAGCTGACTTATAAAAGAATTGCAAGAATCAACTAAATGCACTCTATTTAGGAAAATAAATCGAAAATACAGATTTATTATTAAGAACATACGTCTTAGTATAAAACTATCTTGTAAAAATCAGTAAATGAAGAAAGAATATAATAAAAAAGGCCAACAGGGAGGACAACCTCAAGAGACAAGAACGAGCTTCCTACTCCCGTGTTAGAGGAATGGGAGATGTCCGTATTGTCGGGCAGCAAGCACCTACGTGCCGTTTCTGGGAATATGGTGAAGCTACGATGTTGAATTTCGAGAACGCAGTGTATCAAAGCAACAAGTATAACAAAGAGTATCAGAGGAAGTACATTCAATTCCGTTATTGGTCGCGGCAATCAATCGCAAAAAGCCCAAAATTTCACCTCCTGGTCCCTTTAGGATCTCTTTAAAATCACTTCGCAGTCCTCTAGAGCTATTCGCCGCGTCGTCCGTCGTCCGCGTACAAATCGTTGCTCTTGCCCGTCCTGTGTGTTTGGGCCCGCGTGTGCTCTTCACAACCGTGTCGATTAGATCTCTGATTTACGGAGAGCAAATACGCCATGCGAGAAACAGCTACTTTTTCCTTTAAAGTAAGAGAATGCGCAATACAACGAAGTATAAACGAAACATCGCGAAGTGTGTGCGAAACATATGCAAATCGTGAGCCAGATGATTCGCACACTTCGTACGTAACGTACTGTATTATCTAATTATTCGTAAGAATCAAGACCTCCAAGGGAATCTGCAGGAAACTGAACAGAAGACACTCCATGTATATGCATAATTAAGATCGAAAATGAGTTAAATAGATTCGATAAGAAGAGTAATAAATCTAAAGACAAACACAAAAACGTTTACGATATTGAAACCCATCCCGATACAAAAAGCAATCTTCGCCAAGAGTAAGGGCGGGTGCGTTGCTCAAGTGTCCCGCCCGTGCCATGCCTGCTCGAAATCCAAGCAGTTCGCGCGTATCGATCCGAAGTCGCCGTGGACAAACGGCCCAGAATAGCCACGGGATCCGCGCGGGCGGCGCGTCCTCGGCCGGGCAGGTGCCGACGCACCGGCGCAGGCACGCGACGGCCGCCGCGGGAGGCGAAACAGCGGAGCGCAATCGCGATGAAGAGGGCCTCCTCGCGCGACGAACGATTTGCTTCTTGAAGGCGAACACGTGCTAAGTAATAAGTGAAGGTTAAATGTACGATGCATCTATTGTATAAAAGAGAAGTTATTTATACTGGTAGTATATACCACAATACAGTTAATACCACTGGAATTATTTCTCTCAAATGTGGCACGAATACTTTTGAACGGCAAAGAATTAAACATAGCGCAGTTGCCATTCAAATAAAATATTACCCCAAAATGTGTTCTTTTAAATACAAAATTGCTTTGGTATGAGGCTTAAGTATCTCAGCTTACCCACTATTAACACACACACACACACAAAATCAAACCAGACAACTGTAACAATTTGTTGTCTAGTGATATTTAACATAAAGTAGAAGAATTAATGAAGAATATTGCTAAATGATATTGAAACAACTTTTGGAACTGTGTATTATCCCTGGTATATGGTTGTTTATTTTACATTCAATTGCATCACGTGAACTTTTTCCTATTTGAAAACGATAATATCTGGCAGATTTTCTTCACATATACGACTTCACATATACACCTTCACAGGTGTAAAGGCAAGTTGTATTTTTTAATTTCTTAATTGCATTTGGGCGTGAATGTATTAAGGGTGCAAAAAATAAAAAAAGAATGAAAATGTAATGAACCAAAAATATGTAAATACTTGTGTTGATGTGACAGATTGGATGATTCTTTTAAGGGAACGTGCTTTATTGTATTTGTATGACATAAAACCCCACACAAATGAAGGCATATTATCATTTCTAATAGGTTAGTACCATAAGCGTGCGCAGAGGGGGACAGGACGACAATAGCTCCCTGAAAATTGTGAAAGGGGGAATCCGTATCCTCTAATCATTTTTTCGTATATTCAATCCCTGATTTTCCCCTCTTTAGCTGACAACTAGTAAAATTGTTACGTAACACGCCATTGGTCAACCTATTCATCACACAATCAAATAAATTTATAAACTTGTCATTCAATATATAAAAAGCGATGTTTGTTCGTATTTTATTGTCTGCTGATTCTGATCTGTCTGCTTCCGATTGCGATAATAATTTGTCAATCTTATGTTTGCACTTGCGCAACGATTACAGGAATAGAACAATGGGAATGCGTGTATGTTTATCGCACCTAGACAACATGGCGATGTTGATGATGACTTATGCGTTTATGACTTAAGCGCCCCTGAACAGAAGCTCCACGCACCCCGCCGCACCCTAAGGTATTAAGCGCGTCTTTGCTGCATATTCTGCCCCTGCGATTGTCAAATATCGGTCGGAATTTCTTGAACGTAATTCCGGACAAGTAAATTAAATTTCTCCAAGAAAGTGAGTGTCCTACCGAATGCATGTCGAAACTTGAGAAAAAAACGTTTTAACAAAAGGATACTTGACAACCACATCTAAACCTGGACATAGAACCAACCCATATTCGCGAGGAAGTCTTTGATTTATAAAAATGTTTTCAGAACGTTCTGTAAAACGTGATTAACAATCACTTGACCAGAAGCGTGAGAAGATATTTTATTTATTTACTAGTAAAATATAACATGTAAGTAAAATCCTTAATGGAAAAGAGGGCCTTAAATTGTAAGTACCCCCTTTTGTTTTATGCTGCACACGTGTGTGACCAGAAGTTTACACAGACTATATAAGAGCATCGTATCTCCAGAAGATTTCACAAAACATGCTCGTCTTTTATTCATCCATTGCCACATGGCTGCTTTTGTGTACTGCATACTTTTATGACATGGTATTACATTTTATAACATTTGTAGAGAGAGCGACAGCTGAATGTGATTGAAGTTCACTGCATACATATCAATTCTTTTTCTCAGAACACGATATAGAGGCTAAAATTTTGTAGGATTTTAGTTTTGCGGGATCATGCAAGACGATGCTGGGAAAGCAAAGGCAAAGTCCTTTCCTGTTTCAAGCCTACACAATATTATGAATATTAATGTCCACCAAGAAGTTTTCCTCACACGAAATTTGCATAATACGAGAAGGCCACGCCGAATGTGCGGCAATCGTCTACCCACCAAGATAATCTCTTCAGAATGTGGAGGAACTAGTCCTCTAAAAATTGGAATTGGCAACTTATCAATCTGTTCATATGTGAGGCTTTTTTGTACACAGATTAGTAAATGAAAACAACAGGTGTAGGAAATACCCATTAGGTCATGTAAACATCTCCGTCATCATTCCAAGAAATCAGAACAGATTAATTTAAAAACAACAACAACAACAACAACAACAACAACAACAAAAAGATGAAATTTCGCACCACTGAGTGTCTAAACGTTGATACAGGATGCGTCAACTACCAGCGTCAGTGTTCCATAAGTGCCCGCCGCCCCAGCCGGGAACGTTCTAAGCCCCCGAAGATGTGTGATAGAATACTCCAGGTACTATGTGTATGGCGTGTGTGTTAAAGGGAAGAGAAAGGGACAATGAAAGTTATGACGAAGGAAAAAGAGCGCGCGATCAGTGGTCCCTTTGTTAGGGTCCGGACTGATTCTACAGGCAGTGGTTGAATTAGATTTAGCTACGTAGTTTCGAAAAACCGTCATGGTCGGACACCGAACACCAGGACTAGCGGTTAGCGATGCTGTCGATGCAACAATGTTTCTATAGAGCTACCGAAGTTGGGTCATATTTGGGGAATTCTTTAGCCTTGATTATTAGAATCAGTCAGATGTTAAACTTTCATTTTATAGTGCACAGATGAAACGTGCAAGAAGGTCGAGAAGTTATCTACTTTGCATGGATCATGATTACCTAGAATATTTTTATTTTAAAAATGCAGTCGAGTTCCGTATCTTTTGTGTTGGAAAATAGTTGTACTAACAACCAGCAATCTAGTGCACCCACAAGGCGGAACATGAAACTACTGCTCTCACGCAACTCTACAGACAGGCAAAGCGGCTCATTAAATCCTTTTTACAAGACTTTCAAAGTTGTAAGAGACACGACACCAATAACTTTACATTCCATGCTTGTCAAAACTCATTCTTTCTGTAACAGTAACTAACTGAAAGTATTCCAGAACTTCGCGTTCTATTCTACTCATTCTACTAGCACAAGTCTGGTAATGATTTATGCATTTAAAGCACATTTCGGTGAGGTCGCAATAAATCAACAATAAAGTTTCTATGAATATCAAGACGGGCAATCTAAGATTTATGAAAACGGATTTTATTTAAGACATTACATTAAAAATCCCAAACAACTTATTTTCTAGCCCTTGCTAACCGCAAAGATGTCATCTACTGGGAATAGGTAGAAAGTAGAAGTCAGAATCACTCCATTCGAATCCTTTCACAAAACAATTTCTGATCTGCCGTTGTCAATAGCGGACCCAAGACGAGAGAGCGGTACATGGGGCATCAGCGACCCTCGCCCGAAGCCAATGACACGTTGACAAAAATAATTTTTACTGATTTAATTTAGAAACCTCGCTCCTTTAATATCTCATTTTTGTTACTGATAAATATACACCAACAAACAAAATACATTTTAAATTCGGCTTAAATGAAAAAGTATTTATAAGAAAATATCAAGTTGGTTGGACAATTTTGTGTAGCCCTCCTCCTTAGAAACTTCCTAGTTGCATCTGTGGTCAAAGTTATTGAAAACAACGTGACAGAAATAACTCAGAATTTTCACAACCCAAGTACGAAGCTTCACCATGACACTGTACACACGACCCCCCCCCCAAACGCATGAAAGCAAAATAGAGAAATAGTAATCATCATTCAAACTGAGAAATAGTGTTCAAATTCTTTGTTCGGAGGTATTGCGCACCCGTAATCAAAATTAGAATCCTTTCATATACAAAACCAGACCTTGTATTGTCTTAACCAGCAAATCCCTGAACTCTCGTCACCTCTGCTAAAATTAGCCCAATGTGTATTAGCCCAATTAGTTCAATGCAGCTCCTAACTCCACTCGACTTCGCTCGCCCGCCCCCTCCTCACGCCTCCACCAGCAGCACCGCGTCTCACGACCCTTCGGCCGCCCCGCCACCACACGCTGCCGGCCGACGTTCTGTGTTAACAACCCACCGAACTCTCTATTGTGTACATTAGAGGCACAGGAAAATTGGTTCATCAAACCGTGTTAATGAAATACTTTGTCAAGAACGGATTTGCATTTTCTCGAACAGTAAGGGAAGAAACAAATCAATTTTTACATGAATAACTCTGGAAAAAAAGGCTTCTCCCAATGATGTTTTCTATGTATTTTTTCTATATTCGCAGTTATTTCTCTCGAGAATCTGAAGAATTCACCTGAAAAATTGCCTTAGAATTATTGTATAAATAAATAGAGCGGATGCCTCGAAAAACATTGATCACAACGAAGGCACAGGAACCCTTTTAAAAGTGAAATCATCAGTGATAATAGTATTCGAACATGGGGACATTTTTACATGAGCATATCTAGAGAAGAGGTAATACACGCGCTCAAAGGCACACGAGTAAATGCTCTTACACACGTCAACACAGTTAGCAGAAACAAATAAATAGCGGTCAGATTCGTTGTTTCCATCACTTGAAACCATGAAAATTTCTATTTTACGACAAATGATACCTCGTTCTTGGAATAAACAGGAAATAAATAACATCAAGAAGTCTAACATACAATATAGAGGAATCTAAATACGTGTTTCTGCTCCATGACGTTTACAAAATGGAATCTACGATTCAATATACAGTCCCTAACACCCAACATAAGGATAAGGGGGAAATTCCCCATTTCATTCCTCCTGTGATTTCCTGTGAAGTGCGGAGGCACAATCTCTGAGGGCTTCCGGTTCCCTATCGAGTGGAGAGTTGATAATAACCGCATATCGTCACAGTCGTCCAGTGGCTACAACTACCGAATGAAACACATGTACTATATTCATTATTCATACAACACAACTAATAGGTTTAATACAGTATCTGCATATGCAGACACACAAACATTACTCTTAGAGCCTACGAGTTTATACGATATGCAACGCACCTGAAAGATCCCGAATCCCACTTACGTTCAGCAGGCCTCGGAACCCATCTGAATGTACGAGAACAAGGGCATACCATCATATCATTCTTACAGCACGAAATCTTACATAATTTTGCCTAGTAAGACACAAAAAACGCAAAGCAGCTCTGTCGTATCAGAAACCATGATAATGAACTGGAAGAAACAGTCCGGGAGACAGGGACTACGTAGTACCCTACCCACTTAATGTATAAATGCATTGTTTCCTTTGAGCAAAAAAATTAATTAAAAATGTAGAGGTATTTTCCAAAAAAATTCCGAAAATATTTCAGGCACTTCTTGTGAAGTCTGTATTTGGCGCAACAGCCCGCGAACGAGCCAGGGCCTACCAGCAGTGTCCCGGTCTCACGGCCATGGGTTTAAGGGGTACGTGTGGTTATTTCGAAGACATCTCTAGGCCAAATTTTGGTCTTTTCAATCTGAGACGAGGGTTTTCTCCTCGTCACATAGTAACATATATTGGAACTACTGGAACATTGCAAGGAACACGCACATTATAATCTTGCCAGACCGGGAATCGAACCCGGGGTCGTGTCATATAAAGCGAGCACGTTGATCATTGAGCTAAACCGTGAGGGCTTCATCTAAAGAACTCCCCAAAAAATTACAATATTTAATGATATCCGGAACCACACAACTAGATCTTACTCCAGGGCATTTACAAAGTGTTAGTTCAAAATCTTCTAATCTGACAGAGTGATGCATGACCCATCCACCCATCCCTCTGTCCTCAAAACATCCCGATTTTCGGGTTCTCTCTCCTCGTCACTAGCACACCAATCTAAGCCATTTTCGGAACAACGCAAATACGCGGATCTTAATCCTGACGCGCGCGTGCGTGAATGTGTGTGTAGATAAAACTAAAAACAACCATAAAACCATAAACACGGATTTCACGACGGAAAATCCGAATTCGGATTGTGGAGGCGATTCCAACACTTTTCCTCCCTAAACTATAGTAGAGGAAGAAAAGTAAAACTGCTACTTTTTTTTGTCGTTGTTGTTGTTGCAATTGACGAATCAACATAACGTTCATAGCCCGCAAAGCCCGCGTGTGTGAATAGGACCTTCTCGAAACCCAAGGGCGGCGAGCGGCCTGAACGCTGGTCTGTGTGGAGGAGGGGGGGTGCGATCAATGCGGTCTGTCTCAGACGTTACGGCATGACGTCGAGGCAGCTGGCGCGGATGACAACACGTCGACAGCCACAGACGTTGTTTTCGATGTGTCTTTCACATTTCACTGTGTTCCTTTCTCGTTGCCAGAGCAGCCCAAGTTGTGCTCCAGAAATATCACAAAAACCTCACATTGTTTGTTTCAAAGAACTACACAATTTTACTTGTGTATGTTGATTGTAAATAAGCATTAGATTTAAATGTATTGGTAAAATGTAGACAAAAAATTGAGATATTTTCACTCACAGAATCGACTTCTTTCCGTGAATAATATTTTCAATCAAATGATTTTTCCCATGATCATGTACTAGAGATAGAGGCTGATGAGAGCGAGATTATTATTACGGGGTAACTACCGGAAGGAATAGGTCTTGACTATATCACACCATATGTAAGCAGACGCATCAATTCGTCATTATAAGTAGCGAAACAGACTCAATAAAAATGACGTAATTTCAAGAATCATTAACTACGAACATTATAAATGCTTACTTTTCATGACGTTTTGTTGGAAAAATACAAATAACCTAGTTAGTACACGAACATACTTCACGTTATCTGATTTTCCTTTGCGTTTATTTTCTTTAAGAATATGAAATGGTGACATAGTTGCAGAGAAGTTTGCTAATCTACTAGTGACGTCAAATTGTATCTACAATTTTGTTACTAACGAGACACTCGGATTACGAAAGTTGAAGATGCTCGCGTCATACCAGTGCCTGAATAGTCGGCTTAAAGAGAAAAATCAGGTTTTGAAGGTCATTTCATGACCTCAGAAGTTGCCATGACGCAGATACTATAGTGATAATAAGCTGTTTATATCAAAATTTCAGATAACACAAAGCAATGGATATGCCGTATATTCCGGAAACGCATCTCACAGTAAAATAATTTTCTAACTCGAATTTTGTGACAGTTATATAATGAAGATATCTGCGAATTATGCTTAAATATAACAAATTACTTTTCCTTTAGATCTGTAATCTTTTAGATTTATTCTCCAAAGTGTTTAAAGACTCGACTGACAACTGGTTGCTGACAGTTGACGCGTTGATGACGTTTCATGTTAATCTGAACATCACTTTGTTATAAGGATGACTAAATAAATCGGCTGAGACACACTAACAAAACCGCCTCTGACATCACTCCGCAGCTGCGAATGGTAGAATTAGGAGAGCGTCTGTGACGAAAACTCAGACGTATGTACTTTCTTCTAACCCATAACCCTCTACAAGTTTGTTAACACACTGGCCACTGAGCAAAGAAACTTATTACAAAAATGACAGAGCTGCAAGGATGTGTCTCTTTTAATTATTTCCAATGCCCTCTGGGAATGTTATAGAAGTGAAACTCTTACGAATTGTTTTATTGAAATAATTGCACACAATTCAATTCAATAGTCATTTTAACCGCATATATTTCCCAAATTTAAAACTTTTCACAATTTACTTCACAATTTTTTTCTTATAACGAATATCACTATTGAAAACCAGTATTAAAAACTTATTTGAAAAAATGGTACCGTCTTAATTACATTTTCATTATTTTCATGGGCAGCTTTCGACCATCATTAGATATGCTAAAAAGATTTTATATTGTTTTATTAATTCTTAATATTACACCTTCAAATCATTACGTGCAAATTAAAAAAAAATATAACAGTTGTTTCGAATAATTTTGAGTGAAAGTGAGTCAAATTTCCAAACACACCTAACCAAGTATTTATCAGGAAAGTATTGCAATGTTTTCTTCAAATGTTTCTCAACATTTTCAATGAACTAAACTTCAAGATATCAGAGTCAATTTGGAAAACATTTTTAATTTTTCAAATTTTACACATACGTATTATTTTTTGTGACGCATTGATAACACATTTTCAGGAACGCTTAACCGACATATTTTTCGAAAACGGTTTCACATCCCCCCCCCCCGAAAATGCCTTTATGAAGAGAGATTTTGCTCTTATATGGTAATCTGTATTTCTTTTTTCGCTGTATTTTGTTTTCAATTAAACTACCCCCTAAAAAAATTTAAAAAATTAACAATGTGATTTTCGCAAAGCAATATTTACAATATAAAAATTATCGGAAACTGAGTGTTCCCGGCCGAGGCATTGCCACCTGGGAGGGGGGACTGAAAGCCGACCTTTAAGTAGGGGCCGGATCTAACGTTCCAGCAAGGGAGGAACTCCGCTACCCCCGGGATAGGCTTTTCGACACTATCACCAACTCGCAAATCTTAAGGTCGTTAATGTTCCAGTAACCGTTTAAAATTTGTTATCTATTGGTTTGTCTGGGCTATAGAAAAAAACTAGCCGAAATTATATTTCCAGCCAACCTGCAACAAGTAACGAAAGGACTTAAACACACCAAATATATACAAATCGCTAAAAATAGTACATAAAGTCACAAAATCCAAGAGCACAACCAGATGCGTCCGTCTCGTAAGATGGCGACAACGAAATCCCCCGCAGGGATATAACAGCACTACACGCACGAGACTACCACAGCACGTGACATGCAAAATAATCAAATATATTCATAAATAATATAAATATATTTATATTACATCTAACCATAGTGTTAATTGAGAATACTTCTAAATATTATTTTCTACATTTTCTGTAAATTAGTTAATTTTTAGAAACGTTTTGAATAAGAGCGATTATAGGGTTTAAAGATCAAGATTTCGAGAATCATTCAAGAACCACATTTTTTAAGGAGAGTTTGCCACGCAACCCGTCGTCTCCACAATAAATGAGGACGATTTATGTTGCCTCACTGCTATGAAGGACGATTTTTTTTACTCAGGACACAAGAGGTCGAAGTGGACAGTACACTTCAGAAAGGGGAGTATGTGGTATGTGTTGTTTAAAAGTAGGGGAGCAAAAATATACAATTATGCGAACGTATTTTTATAGTAGTTCCTCAATGACAAAAAATGAATTAGGCGACCGATTTCTCGTAAAATATTTTATTTTTGGATTATAAGAGAATACGATATCAAATAAGATTTGAAAACAATACACTTATCTAACTTGAGTTATTAATATATGTAATTATTTACAAAAGTTATAAAACCTAAAAATGTATAACACTAGACAAAAATAGTGTGTATTAAACATATGATTACAAGCCTAAATGTACTATATTTTTCAACTAAATACTGAATGAGATTGAAATACATTTTTCTACACAAAGCCATTCATTTCTACAATTGTGCAACTAACGCGGAATAAATTGATTTCAAAAAATGCATCTCCTGGGTTGTATAACCAAAGACGTCGGTTTGGACGTTAATTGTACCTCAAATATCAAAATCTTAGTCGCCTTAACTTTTGTGACTTGCCAGCAACACACTTCGTTAACGCCCTTGGTTCATAAATTACTATTATCCACTCTGATTATATCAAATCAAACTTAACCGGACTGAGATCAGTTTCGTGTTACATGTTATTAGTATACAAGCACTTTTACAACAAAAGTGTTCTAATAATCTATGATCTCCTATGCACTATTATCAACATCAGTCCGTCACATTTCGCAGAATGAATGGTCAAATTTAAACAAAAATCATAGTACTTAGGTTGTCCAAGTCGGTCTAACGTTCTCGTTTGATAATTTTCCAAAAGCCATTCTGTAATAAAATGCCTGTCAAATTCCGAAATGAAACATTTGGAATAGGTATCGAATATCTAAATATTACTTCATAATATTATACAGCAAAATAATCGTATTTCAAAATAACTCGAGAAGTCATAAGACGGAGCAAGCTTGGTACCCAACGGCAACTGACCGCCGCATTCACGGCCGGTTGCGCGTTTCGTGGAGCCGGTGGGTGGAGAGGAGTGGTGTGGAGAGCGCCGGGCGTAGGAGGGGAGGGGGAGGCGCAGCTTCCGCGTTTCGGCGTGCCGCACCGCGCGGCGCTGTGCCGTGCTGCGCAGCGCCGTTGCGCGGGGGCGCCGCGCCGCCAGCGCCGCAGTGGCCTTGACCTCCGCGCGCGCCAACTTCGCGGGCCGCGCCGCGCCGCCGAGGGCACAGCGAGGCGAGGGCGCAGCCAGGCGTTCGCGCGTTCGCGCGTTGAGTCACACGGCGGCGCCCCCAGGGACGACAGCCGGCCGGCGCTGTGCCCCTCGTCGACGCGCCGCCTTGGGCGGTGGGGGGGGGGGGGGGGGGGGAGAGGTCAGGGGCACGTCGATGACACGAGTGAGTGACGTCGAGCGGGAACTGCCCAACGTACACCTCTAAGGAATAACTGCTTTCCTAGTACATTTTCACCTAACTGAGCAAGCTAATAGTAATATACTAACTCAATGTGCGCCAATTACGGGAAAAGACAATTTCCCCCAAAAATGATCCTATCACATCGTTCAGGGAATGCAACATTGGAATAACTCGAAAAATACGAATTTTAGAGAATTCTTATTTTTATAGCTTTGCATAAGAATCATGTGAGGGTCAATGATACATAGTCAAACGCTCAATAATGAGTTTTTCAAGTCGACCATTCCACGGCGCTCACTCTCGGTACTCCTCTGCCCATTCAGAATTGTAGGTTTCCAATTTCTAGCTCTATGGTAGGAAAACACCTCAGTGATTGTCATGGTGGAGATTTGCACGTGTTCATCGTACATTAAACGAACTGTATATTAAAACTGTACGACTGTGGCTTGTAATCTCTCTCGGAGCTGTTAAATTACTAAGCGTGGCATTCCTGCATTTCAACGTGTTAATGACATACTTACCACAGGTTTATCTCAAAACTCCATTTTTCGAGTTGTGCCAGATTTGCAGCCCCGAAACAGAAGAGACAGTAAAGAATCGGAAATAATCCACGTTGAAACCCAAAGTTGAATTTAATTTTCTATTACATTCTCTACCTTTCTGAGCCTTTCATATAGCATTTTCGGAATCAATTTTTTCTTCACATTAATGGATATTTAAATTTATTGATTGATACTAATTGCTAATATTAGTACAAAGCGTCTACGTCCGCGAATATATTATCACATATTATATAATAACTTCAAAATTCGATGTGTTTAACATCAAATACAGGACTTGAAAAGCATGCATTTTCGTCCCACACCCATTAAACTCAAAGAGCAACATACACTTAACAAAAAGGAAGTTTTCGAATAAACACGATGTCTGAGTAAAAACGTTACCAACGTCTAGGGGATATACAGGGAGCGATGATAATTATTTTTTTCCAATACACAAGTAGGAAATTTCATTTCAAAACGTTTAACTGCGACATTTGAATTGAGTGGAAGTACACGCTGTTTGGCAGATACATTAAATGAATGCAAAGGGCAAAGATATTTCGTGAACCTCCCCAACACCAGCTCTTGCGGAGTTGCGTATCCACCAGGGGCAAACCTCATTTTACGTTACATTAAACGTCAAAGGTCATGTTGAACGAATTTTTCCACTACATATTCTGCGGTAAAAATCTGCTCTAAATGCCCTAGATGTTTGTATCACATACTCTGCGCCGTCGCTAGACGAGTGAAACCGGCGTAATACGCGAGATATTTCCTAGGCTCTTAATGGCAACAACGCATCAAGGGAAGAGACCGATGACGGAATAACTTGACCTCGTTTCCTCCCGCCTCCCGCGCACGTGTACCCGCGCGTGCGGGGCCCTCGAGGGACGCGCCGCCCGTCGCGTCGTCGGGCGTGAGGAGGGCTCCCGGAGGGCGAGGGCGAGGGTGTGGGCGTGGGCTCCGTCGGGGCGTCGCGTCGCGAGGGGGAACCGCCACTCCGCCTGCAAACACGCCCCCGCGGCGCCGCCATGTTGCACGCGCCCCCTGAGGAAGGCGACCCGCGCCGGGCGAGCACTCGCGGAAATGCGTTGCTCCCGGGGAAGTTACACCCGAGAAACGTGCTACGCGGCGACGCTTCAAACTTACGAGACAGAAAGACGCAGTAGTAGGGAGGGTAGACGCAGTAGGTAGGGGGAGAGACAGAGAGAGAGGGGGGGAGAAATAGAGAGAGGGAGAGAGAAATAGGGAGACAGAAAATAAGAAACCAGAAAAAAAAAGAAAGTGAAAAAAGTGAGGTATGGCGGGAAATATAAAGAATAAAATCAATAATATCAGAGGACGAAAACAAGTTGCTAATTGCGAATTCTGTAATATTAAATTCTCAGTGGATTAGTACATCACGTATTGTTCCAAGTCTACGATTTCAGTTAAATCACGCGTTGAACAGAAGAAAAACATAGGAGTGTAGTAAGCTAAAAGCTTACATTAGCTTTGGTAAGCTAAAAGTTCTTCATTGAATAGTGACTACACACGTTGATGAATTAAGCTATTGAAATAACTAAATAGAAGATAAAATTAAGTACACTATCTACGAGTAAATTAAGAAATGCCCACCTCAATCTCCGGCCTTAAAAATGGCCGAATCTTCGAAGGTAGTCGCAATAGAACAAAATACTGCGCAAGCAATGGGCAAATAGAAACAATTGTTAAGAGTATGAAAATAATGCAATTTCGTCCAATTAAAATGTTTAGGTAAAAAAAGCTAATGTAATATCATTTCTATAATTTACAGACGATAAGTCAAATATCCAAAAGGAAGGGTGTCAACCAAATTAAAGAAAATCTATAAAACTAGTCACCGTGAATGAGACTTTGATAGTACATTCAGCAAGGTGGAAAGATCAAGAAAGTCTAGGAATTCTCTTTTCGGGACTATTCCTCTGATCACAATTGGGGATGGACGAGAGTCAGAGAGCATTGGTTTCCAACCCTACCAATTATGGCAGTGCCTCTCTCAATAATGAAATCCGGATCTGAGATCTGTCCAATGTTCGACTTGACAAAGGAGATAAACCTTTTCCGGATTAAACGTGATGTGTTTCGTTGTTCCGCAGCCATTCATGTCTTGCGACGCCATTATTAACTTATTGAGAAATGCCAACATATTTCGCTATTGTGGCACGTATGATTAAGTTCCTAGTCACTGATACAACGGCCGTCTGGGTGGTCATTGTGTGTCTACAGGCACGTGCGTTCCTTCGCCTTTCTTTCCAATATTTTCCCCACGTCTTTGCACAGTTTTGTAGTTTGTATTACGAACGTACTACGTGACAAAGTGCCGGGCTGTTCGTCGCCACGACTACAGGTTTTCGTACTTCAACAAGACCGTCAAACTTCTTATGTTGTTTATACAGAACACACATACACATATTATACCATCAAGACCACCAGTATATTTTACCCATCTACGTTCTAAACTCGTTCATGTGAGAAGGAGTTTAAACTTTCAAGCTACACACAATGTAGATCATGCTCAATCGAATACATAAATTACTTTTTTCTCGTGATTGTTCAATTTTAGTCTCTTTGCCGTAATCTATTTTCAGTATGACAATTGGTCTGGGAAATGTATTGGTATATAAACGAACATTCCTTGAAACTAATCAATGGAGACAAAATTAGAGCGAAAATTCAATAGATTGCATCTATGCTATTTGAATGAGCTGTAGATGAGATATCATTGATTCTACTGTATTCTATATGTATCACTGTGACCTAATTTTCCGTCCACAATTGAATTTAGGTTGTTAATATTTTATTCAAATTTACTCTAAGTATAATATGGTGAAGGATATTGGGACATTCACGGCCTCGACAGCGAAATGATCGCTCAGAATCCATAATAGGGGAGCCCAGGGCTAAATAGTGTTGATTAAAACAATTTCTTTGCCTCTTCACAAAGAAAAAAACTGATGAAATAAATTGTATGTGCAAACTAAAGCTTTCGGTTGGTGTTACAGAGTGTTATTAACAGGAATAATCATAGAGATACAAAAATTGATATCATTAAATTTCTCGGTAAAGTAGTCATTCTCCAGGAGCAAAGTTGCCCTTCCATGAATATTCAATTTTTGACTGACTTTCTATGTAATAATACATGGTTGAAAACTAAAAGTTACTGATGTATTCCTTACCTTCTTTTGGAGTATAAACGTTCACTTAATGTACGCAAAATAAAATATATTTTTTAAAGAACACAAAATACTACCATTACACAATTTATAAAATTGAATATATTTAATTCAAAAAAATAATCGTAAAATAGTTATACGCAATAACGTATTACGCAGAAAATGAGTAAAATCGTATTTATCCAATAACTTTTTAGATCGAATCTTCCCTTCGGCGATAAGCGACATCAGTAGAGTTTTTAAACTCTAAAAAATCATGTTTTCTGCATAAAGCCTTGACCAGCAAGAAGCCAATTGAGATATTTTTACGCTATTAGGCCAATTACAGGGCCGACTAATTTCGATCATTTTAGAGAGACATTTTGCACAAGACAATAAAGATTGAACAATTTTAAATGCGAACATTTTTTAAAACCACCAAATTATTCTTCGAAAGATCTCTTCACCTGAATGGTAAAGGAAACTTTCGAAGAATTTCCATTCAGGTTACGTTACTTCCATCTTACATGATAAAATCATTTTTCATGTATATCATTCATCATCATATATATTTTTGTTGTCATATATTTCGCTCAACACAAGCAAATCGCCCAGACTATTCGGAAATCGGAGTTGTTAAGCAGATACAATCGCGAATGAAACCTCGTAGAATAGCCCTATTAACTGCACCACATGGAAGCTGGTTACGGTCCACATGGAAGCAATTACTTAAGCGCAGTGCCATTACGGCCTTGAATGCGGACACCGTGCAATGCAATTTTCTGGGAGAACTCACGACTAACTGTTCCCAAATGAGAAGCTGTAAAACGTTTGGGAGGTTGACGCATTAAATGTACAGCGTATCTCTACAGAAATTCGAAATGTTGCAAACTATTATTGTTTGCGACTATCCTGATCTCTTCATGTGGAGAGACAGCTTCCGACAGTAACAACCACCGTGCATTTTAAACAGCGTGCTGTTAAGTAGATTGTTTTTTCATGTACAATAGGATCATATAGTGAAAACTAAGACAATACTTATATTTACACATTTAATCAAGCATCAGGGACATTTTGTTATAAATTGTTGCAGTCAGAGGTAAAAAGTGCCCGGAATTCCGTATGCTTTTGAAATCTGATCATTTAAAGTCGTGTATATGTAACGACTTAAATCCGACTTGCGGCTAATTCACGAATTAGACACAGAGGGCTGGCTAAAGAAAGGTGATTGTCCATATGCAATGTGTCTTGTACTATCTCGTGAAGTATTTTGGCATAAAATACGTTGAAAATTATGCGTTGCAAAACTCCGGTTTGTTTTACATAAATAACGAAGACGGCAGCCCGAAGCCTGGTCCCCCCAAATCGGAAATGCATTCACAGAGATGGAATAGATTATGTGGTATTGCATGTTAGGTGGTATCCCATAAATAGAAATTTACGACTAACACAGTTGAACTGGAAACTACACACACACTCTCTCACTAGCCCACGAAACTTCACACTAGCGGTTAGATTTTCTTTTATTTTATTATTTAATAGGTAATTATTACAAACAATTTGGCTTACTTGATCCCATGTGGCTACGCCGAAGGCCTTTAAGCCATTACAATACCTACATCCTTTCGCGTTCTAATCACACATCCTTTCGCGTTTTCTTTTATCACACATCTACTACGTAGGCTATTCAATAATTAAAGATGCAAATTGGTCTGAAGAAAAAAACAGTTAGTAGGACAAGTTTCATAATTTTAGGACTTTACGTTGGCATCACTGGGATGAACCCTGGCCATCTGGAAGATCAATTTTTTTGTGTTCATATCCTCAAAATTAAGTTGAACGATGCCGAGTTCACTTGAAAATTCCACATTAGTTGTACAAAGTTGTGCG
Organism: Gryllus longicercus; assembly: GCA_038098605.1. Taxonomy (NCBI): domain Eukaryota; kingdom Metazoa; phylum Arthropoda; class Insecta; order Orthoptera; family Gryllidae; genus Gryllus; species Gryllus longicercus. The sequence goes on along the minus strand of JAZDUA010000166.1, from coordinate 774,194 downwards.
ATTCGTTTTTTACTTGCTAAAGGTAAAAACAGCTAATATCTACTCTAGATTGACTTAAGCGTATGATAAAAGTTATATGAAACGTGAGAATGTTTAGAACTGGGTAGAAAAGTTCAAAAGTAGACTCAGTGACTGACGAACATCATTCTGGCCTCATCAGCAGGAAAAGTCATGTTGACGGAATTTGGGGGCGCTGCAGGTGCGTTTTTTGCGACTATCTCGAAGAACAGCGTACAAAAAACAGCAAATACTACTCAGACATGCTTTCGAACAAGGTGAAGCCAGCCATGAGAGAGAGACGTCGTGGATCTCCGAGCAGAGGTGTGATTATCCAGCAAGACAACGCACGTCCTCACACTGCTCAACAGACCCATGAAACCATCGACGGGACAAGATGGGTTGAGACGTACTGCCTCATTCACCTCAAAGCCCGAATTATCACCGTCTATTTTCCATTTGTTTGGTCCCCTGAAGTAGGCATTACGTGGGAAGAAGCTCCAGGATAACGAGAGTGTCAACAAACACCAGGATAAAGAGCCGGTGCCAGGATTGCAGCCGGTATAAAAATACTGGTAACCCATTGGGACCAGCGCACTAATGTTGGTGGGGATTATATTGAAAAGTAGGAAGAGTCCTGTTTTGCAAAAATACTTTTATTTCTCCAGACTAATGTCTCTTTAATTATTGAATGCCCCTCGTATTTCTCGTCGCTGTAACGTACTTCACCTACCTTAGTCACCTCGTATTGGCTAATGTGCATTTTATCCGGCCTAAGTCCGAGGTAGAAGCAGAAGTTTGAATGTGTTTCAATTTTACATACATTAATTTTGCGATTATACGAACATTATGCGATAATGCGAACATTAACCGGCTAGTTTGCGAATTAGCGAGATTCGTACATTACACATTTCATTACCGCATACACATTTCATTGAGTAATGTGGTCAGACGGAAGAGCAGGTCTTATGCAGGAGTGTAAGACTAGAAAACGTACGGGCAAAACGCTGCGGCACGACGTGCGTTGGCTACGACTCGTACTTATGACAATAGAAGAGGCGTTTACATCTGTGGTTAATATTGTAACATCGAAGTGACTAAATCAGACATGCGAGCCGCCAGACGTTAAAATAGCTTCAGCATGTATTTTTTGATGATTTTTAAATCTCAGATAAAATCTTTTCCAGCACTACTTGTGTTATGGCATATCAAAAACAGATTGCAATTTTAGAGAACAATGGGACTTCCTGGAATGTGAGTTATAACAGTGTCTTACTACACGTTTCTACCTCAAATTACTTCATATTAACTAATTTTAGGATGGTTTACACAATTAAAGTACCTCTGTACAGGTACCCAATAATGTCAAAATTTCATTAAATATTTTTAATACACATTTTCCCTCATTATTCCACAATTATAATGTTCTAAGTCACTGCGGAGAACGCTCATTCCTCATTAGCTTGAGTCTTTTTACACGTTCATAAAAATAGTTCAAATTAAAGTCTTAAAAACATGTTTTAAGTCATTACTCAAAAGCTTTTATGAAGAATATTTTGGGATTACTTCGTTCTCAAGTTCCACATAAATTAAGAATATTTAATTAATAATCAATCATAAACAACTTTTTAGAGATCCAATAACAAAATAAGCATAAATTTTAATTAATTTGAAAATTTTTATCTTTGTGCCGAACAATATATCCAGTAAATAAGAAATTTCAAACGTATTTCTTGCTTTCGAATGCAAAATACTTTGTGTTCATTGGTATGCAGTAGGGCAACATTGAAGAGTCATGAAACCATAATAAATAATGAGGAAAGAACAGCGTGGAGGAACATTCAGTATACGAAGAACACTGAGAAGTCTCAGATTAGTATTGTGAAATACATTAAACACGTTCCATAAAAATAGTTGAAGCATGAATGCTACGACATGGAATTATTTGCCTCTTTCTTAGCTGGCTTATTCGTGAAATCTATACCATCCGTGAAACGAATAATTGTAACAAAAGTATCGAACGAAAAATTAACCGTTTTAATTATTTCATTAGAATTATAGACTTCCATAATAACAAATAACTGAAGCGCAGAAGTTTAAGCAAAATGTGACACATTTAATGAAAATGTTTATGTAGAAAATATAATAAAATTATACTGAAGTGTGATGGATAAAGAACAAAAAAGTTATATTATAAAATAACGTATGAGCTCAATAATTACAAGCAAAAAAACCGCAAATTTTGAACATTAAAAAGGTTTCTTTTAATACATTTACACAGTATTTGATATTTAGAATCTTCACTGGTTGTATAAATGCAAACTGCAAGAGATATCTTTCTCCCGACGGAGTTCTCGACAATACAGCAGAGAAACTTGTTAATTTCGCAGTGGTAATTTCTATCGAGCATGCGTCACGGAAACTATTATGCAGGAGTTTCAGCAATGCAGTCTGAATAACTATTTCCCAGAAGTAAAGACTTAAACATTTTCCCCACTCAACTTATCATCTACGTCTAGGAAGATGGTTATGGAAAATAACCTATCTTCTATAATTGCTTTTGTATGGTCACATTTTCCTTTATTAAAATTTAACATTGTTATAATAAAGTACACACTGCAGTTCATTTAGTGGTATGACTTAGTTATAATCATATTCATTTATTTTTTCTCGTTCATTTTTTCCATCATTCAGTACAGAACTACGAAATTCTTCTGATGGAACACTTTTGCGAGAAACATAATTCATTAAAAATATCATTAATTAGATCGTGGGATTAATAGTAGGTGAATTTACAAAAAAATCTATAACGACCGTTATGATCAATCCTCAACCAATGAAGTATGTTCACGTGAATAAACATTTCGCGCTTTCCCATGCACAAGACTTCTCAGGACTAATCCGACAGGGGAGGTGGGTGATCGCCTAGCAACCGACAAGCCCCATTTCTACACACCTAGAAAAAACACTACAGAGGGAGGAAAATGAACTACAAGTACCAGAGAGTGGTCCAGGGCGGCGCAAGCAAAGGGCGCGAATCGGCGGCGGAGTGTACGTGGAGGGCGCTCACCTACGCCTGCCCGTCAGCCTCGGCCTCGGCTTCGAGTGCGGGCGAGGGCGCACGCGGGGGCAGGGGCGGCGGCGGGGTCGCGTGCACCCCGCTGCAGCCGCCGCGGCCACCGCGCCGCCGCGTCGGCGGCGGGTCCTGCAAGCAAGCGCGCCGCCGTTGGTACACTCCACACACACTCCACGGCTCTGCCACGGCGCTCACAGGTCGCACAAGAAGAGCGTCACCGAGAGGCATCGCTCGCTTCACGGAAACTTACGAGAATCCCTTTTCACACACATGAAACACACACTCTTTCACCGACGTGGTCGCGCTTCCTTCTGATAATTTGCTTTCATTACTTCCTTCCGATATCTTTCTTTTGGTGGATTAACAGTGTTGTCAACTGCGTACAAGAATGTATCCTACTTATTGTAATCTAAAAAGTAAATAGAAAACAACCGAATGTTAATAACACAAGACTGACGAAAGATCCTAGAAAAAATCTAATGTTTGTGAAACAGCCTGCAGTGCTTATAAAATTTATAAATGCTGCAAATCACAGGCGGGGACATTCATTTTTCTTATCAATAAGAAGGACGAAGACTATATTAAACCAACATCGAGTTTTCTTCAAAAGAATTGTCGGAAGTCAGAATTCCATAAGTGTTTTTCGTGACAATGTAACTGGAAATCGAAAAGAACTATTTTCTCAATAAATGCAACATTCTTGCAAAATCCTCGAAACATAAATACTTCCAGAAGGAAAGGGCAATGTAGTGTTTTCAATTCAATTCTATCAAATTCAATAAAAAAATACGTTATTTTCAGCCCCGATCATTGGCTATAATAAGGCATATACTACATTGACAAATTATTTTAAACGGAAATACAACACGCTTCATGAATATAAATACGTTGCACATTCAACGAGAACAGAAATCCACCAAATGTAGTAGAAACGAAGTTTCATGTGAAAACGTACCAGCTCTTTTAAGATCCATATTAAAAAGTCTATATGAGTTAATACAGACAACACCCATGTGAATATATATATATATATATATATACATATATATTGATTTTTTAAATAATTGATTTGAGCCTTGTGATATTACGCAAAATAGTTTTCCAATGTTAGAACAAGTTTAATGCTCGAGATTAATTATGCAAGAAGAAAATTAATTTCGAAGATACTTCTGCCATTACTTCAGCGGAAAGTTCCGAGGAACTAGGAGCCTAAAGCTCTTCTCCTTTCCTTCCTTCAGCAAAATCGTAAAACTAAACTGGAAGTTTTAAAAGGAAGGAAGAATAACTACTCGATCAGATTTTTCGTTCAGTTTCCCGGAACTAATGAGCGAATACCGAGATTGCTCCGTGTTTTCCTTCTGGACATAAATGAAGCTTAACTGAGCGCACGTTTTGTTGAAATCTACTTTTGCTAGTTGTGGTAGTAGAGATGAGTGTGGATTGCTTAAAAATTTACAAAACAAATCTGTATTTCGTTTACCGACGCACGTATAACGCGAGAGCGAAAATGTTTTTTTTTCAAATGTTGCTACTTTCATTTATCATGCAACCATGTACAGTAAAAGGTAGGGAAAAAGATTCTGGAGCTAAAGAAAACTTGTGCGGATTATACATACGTTTTTACCTGTTCTAAGGCGAAAATAAATCTAAATATAAAACTTCGCCTAGCGGAAATAGTGTTAAAATAGTTAGATAATTTAATACATTTCACTTGAGGAAATCGATTTGGCACGTTTTTGCAACAAAACATTATATTTCACGTCTGTGTTAGAAAATGTGTATCGTGAAGAATAATAGCAATTGATGAATTTACTACAACAGGTAAGTTGTTAATCCTCAAGAAGAAAATAACCATTTCACTATCTACCAGTCGTTTTTCCGTATAGACAGCTAAGATTCCCACCATTCAATATAATCATTTTCGTATTTATCTAAAAAGATGAGAGAATAATTTCGACAAAAGAGTTCACAAAAGTCTTCGTAAAATGGAATTTATCCTCTAAAGTGATTATGAATTCGTTCAATTCTGTTTCTGCCTCTCGCACGAAAGACTTCTTAAGCCGCACAATTTCTGAGAAATGTCGATATGAAATTGTACCTTTCATTTCTTCTCCCTAGGAAGTTAAAGAATTAAGGATTGTTATCTGAGAGGCTTATAACCAATTTTATGACTTTCCCGAAAGAAAAAAATCCACCCAATGAGACAAAGCATTTTGCAACGTTAGAAAAAGATTGACTACATTTTTCATTTTAAAAATACATGCCAATTTCATCAAACTCATCAACGATAATGATAATTTCCTTTCAATTAATTTTCATATCTTTGATACTATTTGCAAAGAAATATTACTAGTTGTTTTGTTTTTTTTGCACTAAGCATTTCCGTACATATAGTTTCTGAATCCGTAGTTCAGTAGCTATGAAACGTCCTTTGGCCTTCGTTCGATCAGGCTGTTTATATTTATCTCACAAATAACTTCAAACAGCGACATTTTATCGAATTGATCTCGCTCCAGCAAACAAAGAGATGGAAAACGTGTGGAGTCTTTTGAATAAAAATACTTTGACATTTTCAGAAAAAGAAAAGTAAAATAGTTCCTGAGAACATTCATTTTTCGTATCAACAGAATAATTACCTTGATATAATTTTCAACCTCGATTTCACCAAGGAACGAACCGTACTTATTATTTCTCTCCTTCCTTCTCTTTTCTTCTTTAAATGTTCGGTCTCTTTCTTTGCTTTTATTATACGAATTTCCTTAGGCTCCTCACTCGGGACGTTTTCGTTATAGCGTCTGCTATTTTCGTTTTTATTGCATAAAGGATTAGTTACTTCATTACATTTCTCTTCACTTCTTATTTTAAGTAGAACAAAGAAATTATAGCCACCTGTAAATGTTAAGATTTCCATGGAAATACCAGTTATAAGGGATCGCCAAGTTTTTTCTTCAAAAACTCTGGGAGCAACACTGGCGTCTAAACTGTCCGTAGGATTTTCTCCAAAATGAATATTCTCCCATTGACCTGGCTGCACTTAAGGCCCTGCCAATTTGAAACTGATACTTTAATTTTTCAGTTTACTTTACATAAAACCCCTAAGATATTTCCAAAATTTTTTAAAAAACCGTAATTTTTATTGCTCTAGCGCACAGTACGCTTATACGAGGAGGTAGATGGAGCTAGTTCGATTTTCATTAAATTCTGAACCTGTACTATAGCTTCAATATCTGAGTGTTATTTACTTAATGGCACATGTTACCTTACTATTCTACGTTCATCATATTCTGAAAACTATCGCGACAAATCATTTTCAGATTAGTAGAGTCAGTAGTTTATTCAATATTTTCAAATGATTCACAAATGATTTGTATTTAAAACACTGGAACTTCAACTGACTAGAAATATAAAATGAAACCAAATGCTGAATGCCCTTGAAATTCTTTCACAAGTACCGGATTTCACCCAGTCCGCCCTGAAATGAAATATCCATTCATTAATGCATTAAAGCTAAAGCGTCATAAACTGCCCCGCCGCACGAACCGGAGATAGGGCGAGTCGCGTGGCCGAAGAATCTGATATGCCTTTCACAGCATTCCTGGCATCGAACCGCGCGGGGTTGCGTGTTTGCAGCGCTCGCCAAGGGCCAGAGGGGCGGAGGGGATGGAGGGATGGAGGGGCGGACAGCGGGCACGCGAGGGGCCGGCTTCGCGTCTGGGCGTTGCGCCACGCGCCATTGGAGCACGTCACAACACGAGGCGACCACTGCCCCCGAACAACTACGAGTAGGTACACCTCGGTACAACATTTTCATCGCGCCTACTGCCTCTTCTCGTCGTGCGTTAATTTGATTGATCGGATTTTCAGCCTTTCGGCTGATTAACGACTTCACGCCATTTGAGAACAATCATAAATCAGCGAACTTATAATACGGGATACTTTGTGTTTGCTTTTGCCTTCCACCCCCCATTGCAATTTGACCCCCATGGCATACGGGGATTCCAATTCTCTGTAACATTGCCTCCGTAGCCCTCCACCCTGCACTCCATTGGAAGTATGGTGACGAAGGAATTGAACACGAATGTCTTCAAGGTCGTGTAATCCTAGCCATTCCTCGAATCGATACGTTGTTTTATTGAAACTTATTACTAGTACCAGGTGGAGTTTTATCATATAGGAAACCAATATTCTAACTAGCTAACTTTCTTCTTACGCCAACTTTACGCTAAAGTATTACATTTTTACTTGTAATCGACAAATTACACTCAAACGTTGAGATAAATGAACATCACGCTTCGGAGGTGGTGAATTATAAAAAAATATGCATTTTACGAGTAAATCGAAACTTTTATTCCAATTGGCATTTACACTGAAATTAATACTAATTTCCTTCAAGATTGTAATGCCACATCTATTGTCGTTGTATAATCATCTCATTCTAAATATGCTTGAAAATATTCGACTTAATTTGCACATTAAGGAACATTATCTTTTGAAAAATGTTTATTTTCGGAAAATGCATGTTGGAAAGGTGGAATAACATTTCCACCTTAACATTAAAATGAAAGAACTTAAAACAATAAATCTAAAGTTCAGAGCGCATCGACTGCGTGGTTTCCTTCAACGATAGCAACACATTTGTACATTAACAAAAGAAAGCACAGGGATAAAAATAGCAGACCTTTTATGAAAATGTTTGACCTTTAAGAATACAAAACAGGTAAGCAGTCATTAGTTTTTGTCAACAGCGAAGCTCAAATAGACACAAAAGAAGAACGCTAGAAAGACAGATGTCTTGACTTGGAAACTCTGAAGACAAGGTCGGAGTCCCCATAAAATTTTCATCATTGTAGCTTCAAGAACGAATGAGGGAGTGCTTAGAAGACAAGGTCAGTGAGTGTAAACTCCTGTGAAATGCATCTGAAATTGCTTGGATTTCACTTGCTTGCTGCCTCTCATTAACACTTGAGAATGCTGAATATTCAAATAGCACTCAGAAAGTAGATCACAAAATTATGTTAATTCAAAATGTAATACTCGATATGACGGAAAAATACGTCCTCGCAAAAGAATCCTCACTGTGACCATGTGTCTTTTCACAATAGTTTTCATCCTCCAGCACCATCTTCAATCAAGAATGTCAAGAGTGCCATTTCTGTGAAATAGCCTAATGAGACTACCCTTCCACTTTCAAGTGATTTTCACACTGATGTAATCAAACTCGATTACAACACACGACCCAGAAAAATCAGATGAATTTTTTTATAACTTTTCCCTATTTGTTACGAAACGTTTGTTTATATTTACTTGTTTTTAATGAAAGTTTATTTAACAACTGCTGAACTTTTGACAACGTAACACAAATTCTTACGAGACATCACTCGATATTATCGTTTATAATCGATTACATTTCAAATCAACCATATTTAATGAAAAAAAATACAATATATTGATGAAATCTAGGACGCCAACTGAAATTGTTTAACTTCAGCCTAAAAACCTCTCACCTTTTACGGAAGAAGACAATAGAAAACGAGAGTACCAAGTTTTTCACAGCTGCTTTATCTGTAGTTAAAACAAATAGTGCAGTTTTGCCGTAATAATATTCTCAGGGAAAATTAAAATAATAGCGAAATATTTACCTACAGTACAAAACTTTAACGTGTTGGTGAAGTCAATGCATGAGTTCGAGCAACTGTTTTGTTGTTTTGGCATTCATCGTTACTGGATGTCACTGCGGCTGGAAGAACCGCTAGTAGATAGAATTAAGATGCCACCTTCAATTAACACAGACTACGGAAAGAATTATGTGAACAAATGTGAAGCAGTAATCGAAATCTCTTAGTGAAATTTCGTCTGCAAACAAGATTACATTTAATGTTTATCGACCAGACGGAGGAGGCAAACAACAGTTGTGATCCAATAGTTGAGGCGAAATAAAGGAAGGTGGAGAACAACAGTAATATGAGTTAAGATGTTACACGTGAGGCTGGGGAGCGCCAGTGCGGAGCAACTGCTTGAGGCGTCCGGGCAAGTAGTCGTGGCGGGTGGCGGCACAAGGTGTCATCGACCTTCACACGGGGCGTTGAGGATTCAGAGTGAAGCAATACAAGGGAAATAAAAAAAAAAACTAAAACACAGGACAAGATGATTCGCATTTATATGGTGAGAGGCGGAGAGGACAGAGGACAAGTCGATTGGAAAAAAAGAAGAAGAAAAAAACTAGTATCGGTAGGTACAGACTATGGCTGCGTCCACTAGTTTGAGAAAAGCTGCCCACTTGCCAAAAACGGATCTACTAAAACTAGTGAATGTAGTTGAAAGAATGCGGGAGAACTTCCTGAGGTTTGGCGAGGAGCAAGGGGCGAGAGGCGCAGGTAGCGCCAGCTAATGATGTAATTACAGCCGCCGCAAGGGCAGCAGCTGAGGCAGCTCTGGGGCACCAGTCCCGGAGGAACGAAATGGGGCCTGGTTTTTGAGGAAAATAATTCGTTTCAATCGAACACAAGTTACATCTGAAGTGACGGCGAAGTTTCAGAAAAATAGAGTAACAGACTGTAGAATTCAAGTGATGAACCTGTATAATATTAGTCAACACCATTTTGTGCATCGTAGGCTTCTAATTCCTGTTTATTTTGCCCTGAAAAGAAGGTAATTCAATTCGGTCCAGGCAAAGAATTATTTTCTGGCCAGGGGATTGCTTTTTATGTTTTTATGCCCCCTCCCATATTTTACTCGAGCTTTACTCGACCAGCAAGAGTTCTCTACACCCTAGAAGTCTCCCGGGAAAAGTCCACTGGAAAAGAAATATAAGGCGAAGCCGCGAAAATATATTGACTTCTAAACCTATAGCTTTACACACTTCTGAAATGGTCTGCTAAAAAAGAAACCGGCGAAAACAGTGTTTTGCAATGACAACCACCAGTTCATTATTTGGAATTGCCAATAACTCCCCTTAAAATAACAGTATACGTATGGCATTACAGTGCATAGGATCGAAGTGTTGAAAATGCTAAGGTGGTCCCATATCCCACGCAGCAGAAGGTCATGCCCACCCCCAACGCCCCCTCCGCAGCCTGCAGCCCCGCGCCCTCGCGGGAGTCTGCCTCCCTTCCCTGCCCTGCCCTGCCCTTCCCCATGCGGCGCGGCGCGGCGCGGCGCGGCGCGGCGCGGCGCGGCGCGGAGCGGCGCGGAGCGGCGCGCTGCCGTGCTTCGATTTTCCGATTGCGACCTCTAAGGCCGGGCGTAACACGCACTCCGCTTCAATGAAGAAGCTGTTCGTTACAGAAATGAAATCGCGCCTCAGCCTCCAGCCCCGCGCCCCACGAGCTTCGATGTGTTGCTCGGGGGGTGTCGTTTGTAGATGCAGCGTTCGCTCGTATCTTCCTGACACCATCCACGGGCGAGATATTCGATTAATGAGGCTGTGAAAGGCAAAACGGAAGTGGCAATTCCTCAAATAGCTTTAAAGGTGAAATGTAGAAACCAAACTTCTCTGTCGCTCAGAAAACACATCAGCACACTACATCTAAACAATAGAAGAGATGCTGAAATGGCTATTCCGTATATCGCCTCAAGTGACATGAATATGAGATAAAGAGCTGAATTTTAAATAAGTTATGCGACAATAGTGCATACTTTCCCGCATTATTTGAAACACCCCTTTCAAATTTGCAGGGCGTCATATTCAGCCACATGATCGCGGAATATCAGTTTCGGAGAAAATCGTCTAAACGGTTAAACCGTTAGCGTTCACAGACCGACGTTTTAACATTGACCAACTTTTGGAGATCCAGGACCTTCAAAGGCTGGATTTTGAGTGCACAAAGAGTTAGATGAAGAAATTTACAATATAAAGAAACAAGATTTATCCACTTTTTTGATATCAGAGTCCCACGTTACGAGTATTCCTGCCGAAATATCGCAACATTCCGGTTCAGCATTAGAATACTTTGTCAAGCATAGAGTAGTGATTAATTACGTAACATGTTGTGCTTACATTATCGTCAACGGCTCCAAAAATCACCATTTTCGAATTTTTAACAAATCTATTTGCAGTCGTATAAACCGTGCTTAACTTTTAAATATAATTTTGTAAAAGGTTAATTACGCTTCTAAAAATATATGAACTAAAATAACCAAATTTTCATTGAATGCGGAATCTATTAACTTAATAAAATACAAATTAAAATGCAAAAGGCAGTCTGGTATTACGCCCAATCATATTATTAATTATTTTTTTTGTTTTTTGTAGGAAAGTCTTTAATATTTTATTAAATACATTTTTTGTATATAATTATTGTGGATTATGGTTGATGGGTTCAGCTCATTCATCTTTAACATTATTTACCCATCGGTTACCCGAGTTTATTCATCCACCAGTCTCCCTTACATGCAGAAAAAATTCAACTTCACAACTAATGTTGTTATTTGCCATCCCAGAAATTCAACACCGGCGGATAAAATGTTATTTGCTGCCAAATTACATTTTTCACAAACAATTTATTTTCCGTATTGCACAATAAAATTGAAGATGGACACATTTTAATAGAAACAGAGTCAAGATTTAACAGTAGATTTATCCAAAGAAATTAGTATGCACCAAAGTTCACAAATAATCTTACAACTTTATTAGATTCAATTATCTCAATAATTCACTTTATCGCATTCAAAATTTTATCCACCGCAGTTCAATTCTGAAAGGAAAAACTCCTGTAACAGCGCGAGTGTTAACAGACTAGAGAGAAAAACGACCTGGTGAGCAAAGCAAAGGCGATTCTGCCAGAAGCAACGCACGCACCGCACGTCGCACGCCTTAAAACGTCGCGGGACTCGTTAAAGCGCTCGCTGGTCTCCTCTGATAACAAAGTGCTTCGAGCGGGCTTTACGAGCGCCGAGTCGAGAGGTGGGCCAGAACCGCGCTGGAGCGACCTGGTGGCACCGCTCTTTCGCGCGGGTGTCTCCAATGCAATGGTTTCCGCTAGTGGTAATGCGTTACCAAACGCAAAGACGTAAATCTTTTCCCAAGGCGTCTTGGCGAGGTCATCAACCGTTAATGAATTACAATTTAAACGTTTCCATTTTTCATTTCCATCATTACTACTGTTCAGTACAGCGATTTAATGCGCGAGCAGCGGGCCGTACTTACAATAGGAAGTACCATTACACCACAGTATTATTAATACTGCAGTATAATTTTGAAACTACCTTACCGTCACAGAACTTAATTCTGTGAGGTCTCATGACGATTGATCAGTTTTGAAAAATACTGGCACCAATTTAGTTTAGGTTTTCATCAATAAATGTCTTTGTCAAATACTGCAATTTCGATGTACTCCACAATCCCTTCGTATAATTTTGAAAAAGAAATATTTTTAAAAACCCAAAGATCTTGAGGGATTAATAAATTAACCCCTAAAGGCCCAAAGAGTTTGAGAAATGTAATCTAATTGTATGACTAAGTCCCAGAAATGCATGTTACGTTCGCGAATAATTACACGTGAGTAGCAAATATTTCATGGAGGAGGTGGTGGTGGGGGGGGGAGTCTTTCTTGGCCTTGCTATCGCACGACGTCAGCAGTGTAGTAAGCATTGACGCATGGAGTATATGAAATCAGTTATGGGCAGTATGAAATTACAGGGAATAACAAAATCAAATATTTGCTGTATCAAAACCGAAACTGTTTCAATGTATTTTGTATTTTTTCCCGAGTTTCTGGGTATCTAACGAAACCACAGACACCTTTCCCATGCCGGAGACCGCATGGTTTCCTTTCAATTTCCGCGTACAGACTGGTCGGCACGTCGCTCCGGATGTCTTAAACTACTGTAGACTAAGATATTCTCAGAATAGCGAGGCTTTGGCCACAACGAATATAGGATTCGATCCATTGGATCCATTCGATCCATTTTCACTTTTCATAATACAAGCACATTATCTAATGAATTTTCATTTGGGTTTTGAGTTCGGTTTCGATAGGCCCAAATGATTTTAATAGTTACGAAAATGTAAAGTTTCTCATATTATTTCCTAGACAACTGCACGACGATATTCCTAAAACCTTAAGGGGAATATTATAAGGCGAGCAATTCAAATTCCACCTAGGAAATACATAAAATAGATTAAGGAGGGCGGACTATGCAGTGGGGAAATGTGCAAATGAGATAGATGTTGAGCAACTGACTATTGCAACAAGCAATTAAAATCTTTCCCCGCATCTCAGGCGAATCGCTTTCGCGCGTGTACTGCTGCAAACCGTATTCCATCGTCGCGACTGCTAGACCGGCATCAGAGAAACGTCTTGTTTTATAGTGAGAAGCTCTCGTGAATTCCGGCGAGAAAAGGCAGTTAACTTGCGAGAGAGTACTTTACCGGAGGAAACCTAATGAGAACTGCGTTCTCTCATCACAAGACTGCTAATAAATGTCTGTAATTATTGGATCATTAGCCTTTGAGATAAAGCTCCTATTTAAAACTTCACGGTTTGATGCAAACAAGCAAATAACGAAAAACATAGTGATGAATACATCAAAAGGTTTCCGCCCTTATCTCCCCCCTTTTATCACGAAATCTTCGTCTCATTTTTTTTGTTTCCCTGCCACTTTTCTCTCTAAATACATTTGCGATGAAGAGAAATGGGGAATAAGACTCAATGACCTGTGCATTTATGGCAAAGAAGTAAAGAAAATATACTAATATATTAATACTTCATTTTTTCTTCCTTTTTACCACTGAATCCCATCGTATATACTTCCTACAAACTGAGTGGATACGCGAATGTCAAGTTCGCTAACGTGCAATCATTCTGAAGGAAATATAAATAAAATAAAAATCTCGAAGAAGTATAAAAATTAGGCTTCATGAGAGTACAATAAACTCATCTGATTTTATTATTCAGGTATTTTCAGTCTCGAAGTCAGAGCCAATAATGAGATAACGCAGGAGTGTCCATTACACAAACAAAATATAAGGAATGGAAAGTAAATGCTATAATTGATGTTTTCATAGAATTGTTTATTAATCGTCGCATTAACTGGCAATCTTTATCTAATCGTCTGTTTTTTTTATATTTCAGAAGCAAACTAACAGCAGTTCAAGACGACACAGTTGGCTGGGAATCAGAATTAAATCAATATACTCTACTGAAAATTCAGTATTCCCTATTATGCTTCTCTCTTCTGCAAATATTTACGAATAATTGAGATGATATATTCAGAAAGTTTACAAATTCAAATAAAAAACAAGCTTTTTTATGTTTATTTTACGCAATCAATTCTGCATTCCCAAGTAGTTAAGAATTGCAAAACGTTAACAATTTCACATTCCTGATTTCAAAATCCATTTCTTTTTAGTAATTACCATTTTCGTTAATGAACACATCAGTTTCAATGCAAAACTTTGATTCTAAAATACTACATCATTTGATAAAGCGGTTCAAAGTGACTCCACATCCTTAGTTCGGGTAGATATACTAAGAGTATCACAATGAGATTATCTCATACACGTACTGTACATCACTACTAAAAGAGAATCACTGGAGGTGACTTGAAAGAATATACCTATAAAGAACGAAAACTAAATATTGCCTATAACTTCAATAACAATCAAAACATATTCTGGGGAAAAAAAATTAAAAATGAACAAATGAACCTGAAAGAGAGACCAGGGTAATGACTGATCGTGATGACGGAGAAGTCCTGGATGTACTAATGCCATCGACACGACAGGCAGCTACCCTTTAAAGCTTCCAACCGTACGAGGCTCCGCAAATAATTAGTTTGTGCTACGACTTAGCGCTCTATAATTTTCTCATCAGATCCATCAGGTTGCATCATCGAAAGTCGACCTAATTTTTAAAATTGTGATTAACTTTTTTGGTTTCTTGTTCCTGTTTATTTCTGAAATTCTTTGAAGTGGCGAATCAGACGCTATGAACATTACAGGAATTCAATTCAGCAAAAAATTGGCGAATTACTATTTCCAAATCATCTGCATTCTATTTAGATTCGCCTTCTCGCAGTTATATTATGATCCAATCAGGTAAATGATTTACTTTTCACGTGCTGTAAAAATGTTTCTATAAAATTCCTGTATATTTCCTCACGTATGGCAACGATATTACAAACTTCAAGTTTTCTGACTAGCTGCTTCTTTAAATTAAGCTCCTAAGCAAGGCACGTCTGGCCAAAGAAGCCCGAGACAAAGGCGTGGGGTATCAATGATAAGAGAGGACAAACACTATGGGGAACGACGACGGAAACAAGGCCGCCGACAAAGGCAGTACAAAAGGCTGGAAACGAGAGAAAGCGACAATTGGCGCAGCTGAGGGAAAGGGTTTCGGGATGGCCAGGACGCGAAAAAAGAGAAAGACTAAGCTCCATGTAAGAACGCTACATGGACGTTGACAAATCATCACCTCGCCATTCATATGTCCCACCATTATTAACGGTCGTGAGGTCCCTAAGTCTCTCAACGATCTTGACCAAGTGCTTCCTTCGATCAATGAAGGCCTTTCTCCAATGCAGCCGACTCGCTCAGCACCTCCTAACCCCGGACTTATCGAGTTCTTTCCTGGCGGCCTAGGCGGCCACCTTCAACTGATCAACCTTCAATTGCTTCTTCTCCACCGCTGTGTCAGCCTCCTCTTTCGTCGCCCCAGTTTATTCTTTGCTCATCCTTCCTTCAGAGCGGTAGACTCCAAAAGCGCCTCGGGCGGTAGGCTCTAGCTGGGCCACTGGGAGCCGGGTCGCGGCGCGACGCGGAAGCAGGGGCAGGGGGCGAGCTGCAGTCAGCGTCAAGGAGCGCCCGCGGCAGGGCGGAGGCGGAGATGGAGGCGAAGGCGAAGGCGAAGGAGTCGGTGGAGGTGGTGGTGGCAATGGCGGTGGCGGAAGCGCGGCCAGAGGCGGAGGCGGAGACGGAGGCGAAGGAGTCGGTGGAGGTGGTGGCGGCAATGGCGGTGGCGGAAGCGGGGCCAGAGGCGGGGCCGGAGGCAGCGGAAGGAACGGAGGTGGAGACGGTGGCAGGGCCGGAGGTGGAGCGGAGGCAGGGACGGAGGAGCAACGGTTGAAGAGCGCCAGCAGCGCTGACGCTGCGACGTCGCTGGTCGGCCAAGGCCGGCGGCGCTGGCGGCAGGGGCAGTCCTGTGAGGCACTGGAGGCGCGCTCGCCGTCTCGTCGTGTCTGGCGCCACGCCCCCGCGGACTACGGCAGTTTGTTAGCGACACATTTCAAAGGGCACTCACAAGTGGCTGGGAATTGTTTCCGGACACATGAACTACTATAATCATTAGTACTATAAGAGTAATACATATTACACTCGGGGAGATGGCGATATCTCCCGCAATTAAACAATCCGACAGCGACCTACAAGACGGCTTGGGTTTATTTGCCCCCCACCCCGGCAGAATCATTGCCCTAGACGGAATAAGCTCTCAGCTCCCGACTGATCTTTCGATATATGAGGTAGTGCAGTGCGCAAAAGTGTATATGTGTGTGTGTGTGTGTTCATGACGGAGAGAGAGAGTAAAGAACAAGCACAAAAAAAGATCGCACGCGGTCGGTGGCCCATTTGTTAAGGGTTTGCTCTGACATTCGCCTGGTATTGTTCGGAGAAACCACGGAAAAGTACCCACCAGAGCAACCGGCCTCTTAAATTAGCATTTGTTACAGTGGTTAAATGCGTCACAGCTATGTAGCTAGTGTCGAAAATTCGATGTTGTCTGGCCTACAATCCCGGGGCCTCCCGGTCAATGACGCTGCAAAGGCAACGCGCGTGTTCACGAATACAACGTCGTATCACGATTGTTTCACAGCGGTTTCGCATCCTTGAAATATTAATGAACTCGTTTTTTAGTGTAGCGCGCAAAATTACAGGGGCAAGTACCCGCAATCGAATTCAAACAGTATTGGTTACGAAGAAAAAAAAACTCAGAATATTCCGACGTTTTCTTTCAAAATTCTTTTCTGATTAGCGATCATTATTTTACTACTACTTTTGAGAAGACACTGGGCGGTTGTTGCAACGTCATTTTTTGCAGGTGCGTTTTCCAAAGCAACTGAGTAGAGATTTTTAGCTGCGCCTTAATCACCTTTTTTTCAGTAGAAACACTTTCGGAAACGGGTCAAAATGAATAGAATGCTAACTTTCTCCATTTTTTAGACTGCTATTCTTGTTGACCTCGCTGAAATTCCTATCGTTAATTTTCTTGAGTTCAGATCAAAATTTAAACCAAATCTTTAAATTGTCAATGCTTCATTAAGCAATTTCATAAGTCTTTATCAGGGCAATTTTTGTACAGTCATACAAACAATTTCCATCCTGTAACCTACTTGATACAAATAATAAAATCATTATGATAAAAAAGCCCTGACGAAGGCAGCACCAATGGCAATTAACAAAATCGGTTTAAATCGGTTAGACAAGAATAAAAAATCTAATTCTCAGATTTCTAATAGAAAAAAGGCGAAAGTTAGTCTGAAGATTATCCAAATGAATCTGCATAAGAAAGTTTAGAAGGGAATTTCGTTTCGAATTTATTTCATTGGTAGCTTACGATTTATGTTTGTTTCTACGGGAAATGTCTTTAACTACTAAAACAATCATTCTACATTGTTCTTCGCGGACATTTCACGTAGCTGCCTCTTACTCGTCAATTATTTTTTGTAAATTAGATAGAGGGACGTATACGAAATAAGTGCCGCATATTGGCATCAACAAATATTGATCAAAATCACTTGTGTTTAATAACAAGTAATGAAACAAATTTACCTTTAAAAAAGTGCAGACTGTCACAGGGCCACAGTTTCCGTAGCGTCTATGGTTCAGCAGCACTTGAAGATTGTTCAAATGTCCGTATTTGAATATGACTTCTTCAGATAATCCAATGTTCCTCCACTTCGTATTTTTAAGAGGCAATCTTATGGCTTTCCGTAACTGATTCTATTAAGAGCACGTCCGGTCTACAACCAAAAACACATCATAAGTACTGGTACAAAGATTCAGCTTTCAAATGCTACAAGAAAGCGATCAAAAATGAATCACAAATGCAGAGTTTAATATTGTCTGTGAAAAATACACACTGACAAAATACGTAAGTATTGAAGGCCGCTCTATATACTTTTGTGAACTTCACAGTAATTTTTCTACGATACATGAAGACTATCTCTGTATGCATATTTCGTCTCTTTAACATACAATATTGATCAGGAAAAAGAGAATAACTGGACGTTTCAAAGCTAAAAATTGGATCAAAAGTATCCCAACTTGAAAAGCGCCTGTGTGCATTAACTGTTCATTTTCTCGGAACTGCTAAAAATTAACCCAAACCTTGTTTTGTGTACTTACTCCTAACAGTTAATAAATAGCAAAGTTAAAGTGGTGTTCAGAGTAACTGGGTAGAAGTCAAACATTACGTTGTACTTTGCAACTAGATTTTAATCAATATCTTTGTATAATGTATGCAAAATCACCTTAGGTGTCACTGGACAATAATTTAAGAACGATCGTTCTTTCTCTATAAATTTTCATTAAAAAATATCCTTAACACCTCGCACAATTTTGAAAAATTAATACCTTCAATAACTTTGAGACTAAAAAAATATTTTAATTTATGAAATTAGTGTTTATTTTCTCTTTACTTACTGAACCCTCACAACTGATCTGAATCGAACAATTCACAAATTGATCGTTCTCTTTGCACAACGTCTGTTATCACCAAGATTATAATAAACAATAACCATGCAATCATAACGAATTTGAGTGAAAACGTTTGCGAAGAACTAAACACGTTACAATTAAAGAAAAATCAATATCAATATCGCAGAGGATAAGTCAACCTTCCAATTGGCCCTCGTTTTTTCAACCCTACCAACAGGCACACCCTAAAAAACGCGCGTCGATATCGCAACAAAAAAAAAAAAAAGCTTCGGCAGCCTGTGTCGCATTTCGACATTTCATTACACAAGCGCGTTTGGCGGCCAAAGATAGGCCCACCCGCCGTGGGAGGCAGGCACCGGCGCGGCGTGGCGCGGCGCGGCGGCAGCTGGTCCAGCGCAGGGGCTAAATGGGACGCGGCGCCGCGCGGCCGCAAAAACGACGAGCCCTCTAAGCAGATGCACCGAAGCCGCGCCTCGCCGCGCCGCGCCGCACCGCACCGCGCAACGCCACAAGGGCCAAGGCCCGCCTCCCTGCGGAACCTGCCTGATTGATTGCTCCCGCACACGTCAGCTGCTATGGTTATTAGTCCCCGTTAGTACAGTGAATGGTTTTATCGCGGGTGGGGGCGGTGCTCCTTCCCAGCTGGATGGTAAGATCCAGCGCCGACCTATAGTTTGGCTTGAGGATTTCCTCCTCTGCCCCAGCCGGGACAAGCTCTAAGCTTGTGGTAGTGACAAGACACAAGCACAAGCACGGTAGTTTTCCATGGTTTCTCCAATCAAAGTCAGACGAATGCGGGAGCAGTACCCTAACAAACGGGGCGCAGACCGCGCGCGATCTTTCCTTCCTATTCCTTTTCCTATTCTTACTCCTACTTACGTGTACTACAGTATATATCGGGAGATCAGTTGGGAGCTTAGAGCTTGTCCCGGCTGGGGCAGAGGAGGAAATCCTCAAGCCAAACTATAGGTCGGCAGCTAGAATTCTCCTCCAGACTGCTGCTGAATTCGACCTAGCGTCTTCCCAAGGACCTCCCGGTCTCAGTCGCTGTGGAGATAGCGGGCAATCTTGGCTCGCAGGTAAACTCAGACGGTACGGAAACTGCGGCAGCAAACATAATTGCTTGTCCACAATTTGGAAAAGAAGAAAAGAAGCACTTGTATCTCCATGTCGACGTATCTACACGCCAAATGGGTAAGTATGTATTTGCACGTACTAGTAATATTGTAAACCACTGGAGTGATTACTCGGAAATTTGGCCCACCTATGTCTGACCGGCCGAGAACCCACACAGCGGTGTTGCAAACCAAAATATTATTCCAAAACGTTTGTTTTCTTCGCAGTTATAAAAATTACTCTTAAATATATGAAGTCTAAATACGGTAGCTTAACTATTATTAAAATCAAATATGAAAAGAACCGACGGAAGAGAGTGGGAATGTCTATTCGTAACTAAAATTGAAGAGTAGTACGAAAAAAGACCGTACAACAATAAAAACAAGAAGACGCATCAAGAAGTAATAATATAAAAATGTGATTCCAAAAGCAAAATTACAGGGTAGGTAGTGTCATCAAATAGACGAAATCGGTATTCTATATAAACATGAAACGATATTGACACTTCTTAGTATATTGGATACTTGTCCTGACACATTAGTGGGAGTAAACGTGAAATAGATTACATAATAATTAATTAATGAATATTACTACAAATGACTCTGAAACAACTACAAATAACGAATATAATATATGCAATATCATACAGATAGCTGGGTAAATAGATAAACGGTACTTTAAACATAGATCGTATCATTAATTTCAGCAATGCATTTGATACATTTTGTAACGGATTTTGCCATTAATTACCTGGAAATAAGTTAGAAAACAAAGGATTGCACTATATTTAAGCAAATGTAAAAGCAGGGGCGGATTCAGAGAAAAAAAATTGTGAGGAAAAATTTAAAATAATTTGCTCATATTACAGATTTAGTAAATGTTACAGGCTACACTCAGCTTATGCTGAGTCAATGTCGATTTTATTCATTGTAATGCTAATCCGACCATATTTTTTCTTGAAAGTTTCGTGACAAGTGAAAATTAATACTTAATTTCCCTCACCTCCTTTCCCGCGGATTCGCGTCTGGTAAAAGTGTATCATTCAATAGAGATTAGTAAAGTGGTAGTATATATTTGCTAATAAATGCATTAGTCCGCAAATAATTCGTATAAATGACGAAAAAATGACTCAAAATAACTCAAAATATTCAAAGAAAACGTCAGGAAATTCTACCAGTTCTTAGTTTCACGGAGGAGCGATTTCCACTACCCATAATCTACCTCAGGAAATTTCTCTTACCAATTTCATATTACGTTAACCATTGTATGATTGCTCGATGTATCTTGTCAATTGAAATAATTTCACAAAGTATATAATTCGTATTTCCTTCTCATAAAGTGTGCTGATATCAGGCTTTTCAACAGCGCAATACATTCGAAAAGTTGTCGTTCACCATCAGAGATTTTAATGTTTTCAATGACATGCACATTCCCTATCGTAACTGAACATAAGTGACAATCACTAAAATTAAAGCCGTGATAAAAGCAAATATTTCTCCATTTGGAAATAAAATGTGCATTTAAATAAGACACTACCCATTAGGAAGGAAAATGTATTATGATCCAGGTATCTCAAACATGTTACGCAAAACGCTGTACGTACAAACTAAATTAGCCAGTTTTTGAAGGGTCTTTAATGCAGTTCTTGAAGCTCTTAAAACATTAAAAAATTAAGGAACAAGCCTTAAAAGGGAATAATAAGGAAGGTTTCTTATGCAATATTATTGTCACACTTCACGTGGAAAAGGGAGTATAGTCACACACTTTTCAATGCGCGATAAGGATTAACCCTCTACGCATAATTACGAATATATGCTCCAGAATATAAGTACGATTTGTAGGACGCGGTGTAATAAAGTTTGCACATTATGTACTTCACATTTGAATACCATTGTGAACGGAACACTTTCTAACAGGTACAATTCCATAAAACTTAAGTTTCATTCCTTTTAAAGTAAAAAACCTATTAAGAGTTTTTCTTTTAAGATCAAAAACCCTTTCCAAACGCCACCAGCCCCGAGAGCGTCCATCAGCCCTTAAAGGTCCTTCCCCTGGCGGGCGGCGGGAGGCCTGCGGAAGCGGACATCCGTCCTCTCGATTGCCGGTCGCAGGAGCGCTGCTTGCACGGCGAGCGTTCTCAAGGAACACACTTCTCCTTCTGGGGAACGGACTCCCGCGACAGCTCTCTGCGGTTTTAATACGGAGGGTTCACGTGGACATCGATACGATTCATTCAACACTGAACACTCTGTAATAGAATTGAACATGGAAGAATCGGAAATGCCCGACATATTTATTTTACAACTGATGAAAAAATAATACTAATGAACTGGTTCTTCTTCTTTGGTCCTATCTTCCATATACGGAAGTTAGGCGACCCATAACGGGTTTTCTTGGGATAAGTTATTCAGGGTGGTTTCCCGTTACCTTCCCTGATATGATGATGATAGGGGGTGAAAGGACGAACACAATACAACCATGCCCGAGGGAATTAGATATTGAGACCCGAACTAGTTAATAACTATATGTTCATTGGGCTGGTAAACTTACTTGCTGATTACGACTGGTAATTGCCATTTCTACGGCTGGTGTACAGTGATATCAGAAACGCATTACGTAGTGCAAAATGTAAATATCTATCATTTTCGAATCTGGGTCAATCATAACCAGTAACATGAAATTGAATTAAATTTGTCCGTAAACTGATAGACACGCGCTACAACAATGTACACGTATCAAACTGCAAACGCAGCAAACTGTTCATTACATGCCCTTCACATTACATCAAAACGGAAATAACTGATGCGGTTTTCTATTTATTAGCATCGACCGTAGTTCTGTAACACATGTTTGAGTGGTTAAACCAGATACCACACGCTCGCAATGAGCTCTCAAATTGATTGGCTCAAAGGATTCATGTGCATAGTTTTCGAATACACACGTTTGAGAACACAACGTAACAATAAAATTATTACATAATTTCTACTTGAAAATCAAGAGTTATTTCTGCCTATTAAGGCAATGAACACCTTGTATTCTATGTAATCGGGAAGACTCATATCATAATTGCCCAGAAAAGTGCCATTAGTATGATCCCGTTCACACCCCGTTGGCGATATGGCACTACAAGGAGATAATAGGAAATATTTTCAAGAATCATCAAACACTAACAAGTGCTTTGTATTTCGATTAAAGTAAAACAGGTTATGCTTCCCAAAGGATTTAAAAACCGGCCGCAATCTCTCGTAGTTTGTGACAAGTGTTTTTCACGGAAATATCACGGAAAGTATTACATATCAATGATATATCGAAATATCACGGAAAGTTGTACATTTCTATGACATATCGACAGTAATATTATGTAAAACATTACAAAACAATCGACTGTAATCATGTGTTCTTCCACTTCGGAAGTTAACATACAACGTGATTCCCATTTACTACTGATCACTGAAAACAGGTTACATAAGGTATTTTCCCGGTAAAACGCATCTAAAACAGGTCTGAAGGAATTGCACGTCACTTCCTTGTAGTAAAAGACGATTCAAGCGGTGAAGTTACCCCCTGCCCAGAGGCGCTTGCGTCTGACACAGTAGTACCAGCAGAGGCTGATCCAGCCGATCATTTTGAAAGTGGCCATCATAGATTTTTGTTAAATAATAAATATTTGTTATTATATTGTATATTAATTTTGTAGTGTATATGTGACACTACACAATTTTTTAATTACATAGTTCTAACATAAAAAATATTTAAATCAATTTGGCCAAATAAAGGAAGATAACAAACGAAAACTCGAGGCTTTTTGGTCCCCAGGGCCCCCCTTCTGGATTCATCTCAAGAGAGTTGATGTCCCTGGTGCATCTTGCGGGCGAAGACCTGGGAGTCCACCGCGAGAGGACGCGAGGCAGACGTCCGCACAGAGCGCGGGCGGTGGCGGAGAGGGAGGGTGGGAGGGGCGGGGCGGGGGCGCTTTAATGGCCCCGCGGAGACCTTGAGCGCCGGGCGCGGTGGGCGCGCCCGCAGCCCGCGCCGCGCGGCGCCGCGCAACGAGGATGATGGCCTGCGTGCGTCGAGGAATGCGCGACCCCACTGCAATCACGCTGCTCCACTCGACTCTGCGCCGCTCGCTCACTCGCAGCCACACACATACACAATCCACACCCGGCAAACACTGTTCCACGCCAGTTGAAACAACGAGACAATGAATTTCACAGGGGCTCTTAATATAACGCGTCTGTTTCTTCACGATAAATTATAAGAATCTTTCTTGTAGCACGTTGTTTAATAACATGAATCCAGGTTTCAGCCTGTGCCAACTGAACTACTACTGTAGTGCTGAATGGGTGAAAATGAACACGTTCTGGAACATTTCACATATGTTTTAATTGAAATGAAACTTCTGTAGGCGCCGTAGGGAAAATTGGCCTGAATCAGAATAAGTGAAACGCATAATTCTTGTCGTGGTTACACTCGGCGACAGCTGCGCTGCTGCGTTGGAGCAATACATTGAAAGAGCATTCGGCCGGAAAATTCGGAGGGAACATTTTTGGAGGGACATTTCCTGGGAGGCAGGTTTCGAAGAATATTTCGGGGAATACTTGGGGAACATTTGAAAAACATGTGAGAAACTGAGAAGAATATCTGAGGAAGTATGTAGGGGACTGAACATACACTGGACTTAAAGAGTACAATAAATGGTGACACTTGTGCAGCTGAATACCACCTGGAAAACGGGCATATGATTATGATTGTGGCCATCTACATAGTATCCATCAATACAAACGTTAATGATATAATTGAATTCATTCATGAAGTGCAGAATTGTGCAAGAAGAAAAATAAAATAATAAAGGAGAAAACCGTTACAGATGATTTCAACATAAATTTGAACTTATGTACGCGAAGTTCAACCGTCAATGAGAGTTATGGATAAGAAGTTTAATTTCGAATTGAACACTGACCAAGGTCAGTCCACTGCCAGGCAGGCACTACCATCGACGCAGTATGAAACTATGGAAATTCAAGACTAAATTAGATTTTAAAGTAAAACATTTTCTTGAATTAAATTACAACTAACCATTTCCTTACCTTAAAAATAATTATAAACGTCTTTAACAAATAGGACAGAAGCAAAGCATAAAATAAACTTTTCCTACAAGCAAAGAAGTTAAAGGTCCACCGCGCGAGTTTCGCGGTTCTCGCTTTGGACTTTTGGACTTCAACCTGCAAGTTACAAAATAGGGGTGAAAACGTTAAACTGGAGACACAATGCATTTTTAATCTGTAAGAAAATGCGAAATGTATTCCAAGGAAACATAAAAATATCTTAAAACGAAATCATGTCAGAATGGTAGAATGTTTTATGGATTTATTTTCTTAACGTCAAAAACAGTTATAGTACAAACAAAAAAAAACAATGGTAAGTCACGCTACTTTCCCACCAAGTTAAAGACAATTTATTATCTTAATTGTTTGGAGAAAGAACGCTCTTTCCTTCTTTAATTCTAGAATTAATGTCCGCAATTAATAAGCGCCAGCTGAATGCCAAACATGTCATCCACCATAAGAAGTCCAGGACATTGTTGACAAAATGCTGAACTTCTGGCTATTTTTCGTTTTTTTTTTTTTTTTTTTTTTTTTTTTTAATTTTATTAGGCTCACAATCCTGGAAAGGAACGGAAAGTGTACAACATTACCTGAAATCTTGCTCCTCTATAAACTTCATTACGGCCTTGAATAACAAATGTAACATTAGAAGAAGCATAATTTCGTCGGCAACAATTCTTTACTGACAGTTCAGCCTCCGAGCGCGGTTTCGATCCTCACGATTGTGTTCTGATATTACAAGAGAACCTCTTCAGAAGGTACTCATATGTAGTATAAGTGTTGTGAACTACATGATCCGAACCTTGGCTAAATGCCCAGAAAAAATAAAACGTTCTCAAAGTAAAATAAAGCCGGTCTAACCAGGCCACGCATTGTCTGAGCCAAGGAATGACTCAGAAAGGGATAAATAGGAATAAGATCACTGTCGTTGTGGAGATAGTCCCTGGAAATAAAAACAAGAAAATTAATTGCCACCACTGGGAATGCGCAGATGCTAGAGAAGGCAGGAAAGTCCCAGCACATGTCGAGGTTGGATCAATGGACTAGCTTCTAGCGTATCGGATGGGGCAATGTAAACAAACAACTTTCAGAAAGAACGCCTTCATATGACAATAAAAGAAATTTCATAACACGATCCTCTAAAGTGAAGTGGACTGACCACTACGTGCACGTAGCGAGAGGTAATTGGTACAGACATGTATATTACTTCTGTGGGATAGATTCGTTTTGCGGCTCTCCCGACCCCAAAAAATTAGCAAAATAAGCAGAATTTCAGGAAATAGTGACTAATTGCACTTTCGCGTAACAAATACAAATACTTCAAATTGATTGAAGGAAAAATTATTTCAACAGAAGTACATTTGCGAATGTTACATCAGAAGAAATGTACCGACGAATGTATAACCTCCTCTTTCCGAAGTCGAATTTCGTCAAAATTACGCAAGAACAAATCCATTGTCGCTATACACCGCTTAACAGTACGTTTTTTGATGTACTCGTTTTCGTCGTAGCGTAGGCTTCCGCGACTGGTGTCACAAACAACTTGGCTGTCCGAGATATGCCGCGTCCACAGTTGCCAACATTTCGGCCGCCATTCTGCGACCCTCCCGCATTTTTCGCCCTGAGAAAGGCCGCAGAATGGTCTTCAGGGCGAAACGTTGGCACCTGTGCCCCGGAGGCGGCGTCTCCCGGACACCTAAGTAGGTACTCATGGTGCATAATTCGAAAGCTGCCGTATTCCACAAAAATATATTTTGGGACTTACATTTTTTGACGTTCGCCTCTCGTGTATTGGTTTGGTGTGCTCCAAATCTTTGACAAGAGAGCAACGCGCATTGTTTCGAATTTAGAGTCGTAAAGTTTTTCTAAATATTTTAAAACAGGTTTCGCTAACATTGCTTCCTCTTGACATGGATGTGGGAAGAAAGGGATGTTCCACATGCGATAATTGGGTAAGCGATAATTTTGTGGTACATGTCAAATGATCGTCAAATGATCAAAACCGATCGTCATTAATGCGTTCATTTAGAACTTTGGCGATCTTGTAGCATGTATATTTCAGAAATGAGATAAAAGTGCTTTACCCTTTCAAGGTACAATGAGCCAGTCTGTTATATCCGAATTCACATAAAAGAAATGCCGATTCTATATTTACAATAGTAGTTATTTCTACCAAATGTTTCAAAAAGAATAATAATAATTCCCAAATAATACTGTTTCTGAAATAATGTTTTGTTATTGCAACAGAAACCCTTGATTTGAGTATAAATTTATTTTGAAAAGCCTGTCCTCCTTACCCGAAAACTATAATGAATAGATCAGTTTTCTCCTTTTTGTTCCTCCTACAGAATAAACGGACTAAATTTACTTATTCGCGATTCTTTTATGGTTAGGATCGTGATGCACACTGCTTTGGGAAGGAAAACTGCTGTGACCAAGGTGTTTAGTAGACAATGTTATCTCATGACTGGACAATATGTTCCATATCATTTACAAAGTGAACAAAGCATACATAACATAAAATCAGGTAGCATTCCGAAAAAAAAAAATTAGGGAACATTTTTAATTCCAAGAACGCAAGTCTCCCATACGTGACCTTTACAAAGGGCCGTATTATAATTCCCTTAGAGTTCTCTATTCACGAATTGGTACGAGCTGCAAATCCGCAAATGGGGAAAATGCCAACGCGGTTTCGACTGACAAGAGTGCTGTGCAACACTACGCCTGACTAATTGGAAGCCTGATTAAGCGCAACGAAAAAGAAAATCCATGGTAGATAAAATCCCACCTCTTTCTACAGCACGAGGTCCATCCGAGACATTTGAAGAGGAATTTACAGTAAACTTCACCTGGTGTAGAATACTAAAATGGAAAATTCGAGAAGGCGTTTCTTTTGGGAAGTAACCCGATGTCAATGCGCATTATAGAACGATTGCAAGAAAAATCCTTAAAATCCTAGAAATAATATAACATTTTTTTCTGCCGAAAAGTAAAACGATATTTTCAGATGATTATTGCAAATTGTGTCAAATGAACTCGATGCATAAAACGGCTCTCGATATGACAGCTCTCGATGCATAAAAAAGTTTAAGTTTTTGAAATCGAAAGTTCAGACCTTTTCATGAAAATTGACACTACTGCTTTGTGGAGTTAAAAAAATTAAAAGCATTTGGACATGCATGTCATTGAGAAAATCTCGTTTACGTCTGTTATGAAAACTCCGTAATTCATTCAAATGTGCGTGAGTACTACTCATATTCTGAGAAAGAAAAAAAAGTACATGACATGATTTAAATGTCTAATTTTGAAGATTTCTACATGAAAATCTCAATAAAAAAGTAGAAAAATGTTTACATTGTGTTTGTTTGGTTAATTCACAAGTGTAATTAAAATCGGACTGTGAAAAATCTGGGAACGATTAAGGCGCTAAACAGGTGGACAGACAGATTGAGAAAAATCGCCTTTTCTAGATTAAGGTACCACACAAATTGAATTCTGACTACATTAAATATTCGAGAAAGTAGATTACTACAAATAGGAGAAACAAAAGTCAAACTTTCCGTGTCGGAAAAAACCGTCTTTCTCTGGAATACTCGTTACTTTTTCCTGCAGCATTACGTAACCTTCTCTACGAAGTAGAATCGAATATGTAAAATATACCCGGTCTATTTCGTTCAATTCACGGCGGCATAGATTCGACGTTAAGCACCGAAGACCAATTATCCACTTGCCGCTCCCTGTAGGGGAAGGTGCGATGTTCATACACCCCTTGGCGCAGAGCGCGCCGACTGCAGAGCGTCCAGAGAGAGCATCGCGGCCGCGAAGCCCCGCTGACCGCCCCGAAGCCCGCCCCCGGCGCGGCCCGCCGCGGGTCGACAGGTGGAGCTATCACCCGCCAGGCGAGGCGCAGCGGCGGACAGGAGAGCCGCGTATCAGGGAACCCTCTCGCCTCTGCGCTTTTTCGCCCTCGCGCCGGGGCCGTACCGCAGCGCAGCGCGCAGAGGAAATTAGAGTAGGCGGGCGCGTCAAAGAGCAAATGGCAAAGAGCAAGCGGGCGCTCGCTACGCCGAGAGCGTGCGATAAGACTCGTTGCTACTGTTTTTCATACATAATGCAGAAATTTTAATTGTCTATTAATTCAATGATAAGGGGCACTGACATATTGCTGTGAATCAGGTAACATATACTTAACGTGTATTGCTAGGTACGTACGCCTTATCAACAAAGCGAAGTATAATGTGATTCCTATTTTTCTATTACAAAAATGCATGTGATAATAATTTATGAATAATTTTCAATCCACGAGAAATTGGTACGAAATGTCTCGCAATTTTTGTTACTTCGAGGAGAACTCAAAATACGAGAAACAAACCATCTGCTCTGAACGCTTTCGTGTTATCTTTTATTCTTACAGCGAATTCTTTAAGTGCTTAAATTGGAAGAGATTTTGCACACGTTCTATTGTTCAAACTGTTCAAATTCATATTCAAACAAAACAAACTTTTGCAAAGTTTTTGATAACGTTATTTACCCTTCACGTGTCAGTACTACAAAAAATTATAATAATATCACGATCGAAAACAAAGAAATGCGAAACAAAGAAATCCAAAAGGGCAATATTTGCCTATTAACTTCCATTCAGACAATATAAATCACAATGAAAGATTCAAGTTATGTTCCAAAGAACATGCTTTATCTTATCGTATATACATCTCGTTCATTTTCTTCAGATTCAGCTAAATGAAGTTCTGAGTTTGTTTAGAGTTTGGTAGAAAAAACAAACACATTGAACGTTGTTTGACTCTCCTTTCTCATGACTCACTAGGTATCAAATGGTGCATGAGTTTTGAAAAGCTTCCAAAGACAATGTAAAGCTACACTAAAAAATCTCACAAACAGATAAGCAAGTGCTTCTAAAAATAAATGACTGATCCAATTTATAATAAGTAAAGAAACAAATGGTATCAGCGTAACTATTCTAATTTTTTTAAAAACTCTAATATATTTCAAATGATAACTTTTATAAAAACAGAATGCTTAAATTTCAAACGAAATTCTTCCCATTGTATGGTAAACTCTCCTCACATGAACAACATTCATTTACACAAATTACAATAAATATCCCAACTCGTGATTGATTTTTAAAAAAATGAAGTGCCGGAAGAAATAAGAAAAACGAAAAGAATTCGCTCAACATAGGCGGCATTTGCGGAGTTCCAATGCTGCAATGACGGAAGGACAAGGGATCCAACGAACGTAAAAGGCGAAGTACAACTAGACAACCGCGAAGCCAAAGCGGGTCGTCCAGTTAGAGGCGATTCCCGCGAGAACATAATGCAGAAGGACTCGGGAGCCAAGCGCTCGCGCTAATTTTAGCGGCGGTGGCGGGGACCGTTCCAAGGCGCGTTCCATTGGCAACAAAGTCGAGAGGCCTTCTGCCCCGCCTCCACCTGGCGGAGTGGGCCGTGCGCCGGATTCACCCCTCGACCTCGGGCTCCGAGACGACACTGCGGGGCGTTACTCGGTCGCAAATTAGTTCTATGAAAAACCGTTGTGAAACACCTCAGTGAAAATGTTTTCCAAGCAGTTGAATGCAATCTGAACGGGAATGAGAAAAATAAAATCAAAACTGAATGACAACGAAAAGAAAAACATCGCGTGCAAACCCCTACGGAGCTTCCCGAATTCCTCGCGGAGAAAAGCCGGGATTTGCGCCCCGGCAAAAGCGGCGGCGCGCAGGGCGAGAGGCCTCTAGCCGGGCGTTCCCCGGGTCGTTTATTCGCGCTAACGGCGCCCCACAGCGCCTTTGCTCGAGCCGGCGGGCGGGTGGGCGCAAGGAGCAACGAGCTTGGGGCGGGAGCCGGGTCGGGGCAGGAGACGGGGTGAGGCGCGGCAGGGGAAGTCGGAGGCCGGGGCGGGGCTGAGCGGAGAGGGTGGCGAGCCGCGGCGTGCCGGGGCGGAGCGGGACGGGAGTCGGGACGGGGCTGGAGACGGGTGTGGCGGGGCGGGAAGAGTCGGAGGCCGGGGCGGGGCTGAGCGGAGAGGGTGGCGAGCCGAGGCGTGCCGGGGCGGGGCGGAGCGGGGCGGGAGCCGCGACGGGGCAGGAGACGGGATGGGGCGGGGCGGGGCGGGGCGGGGCGGGAGCCCGGACGGGGCAGGAGACGGGATGAGGCGAAACGGGGGTTTCGGAGGCCGGGGCGGGGCTGAGCGGAGAGGGTGGTGAACCGTGTCGGGGCGGAGCAGGGAGAAGCGGAGGATCTGGAGTCGGGACGGAACGCGGCGGAACCGAGACGGGACGAGGCAGGAGGGAAGCGGAGCGGGGCGGAGCGGGGCGGGGCGGGGCGGGGCGGGGCGGGGCGGAGCGGGGCGGGGCGGGGCGGGGCGGGGTGGGGCGGGGCGGAGCGGCAGTCAGGACGGGGCGGGAGCCGGGGCGGTGCGGGAGCCAAGGGGTAGGATCGGGAGTCGGGGCGGTGTCGGGGCCAGAGCCGGGGCGGGGCGAGAATCGGGGCGGGGACGGAGGAGAACCAGGGTGTAGCGGGGCGGGGCAGGAGCCTCGCGGAGCGCGGCGGAAGCGGGGCGGGGCGGGGCGGGGCGGGGCGGGGCGGGGCAGGGCAGGGCGGGTGGAGTGGCCATCGAGGGAGCGCTCCTTCGATCCTCGGCGCAAGCGGCATCGCTCCGATAAAATCCCCTTCGGGCGCGCGGCTCCGTTCGCTCTCATGCTGGCTTTCGCCTCGGGCGGCAGCGCCTTGCGTAGGGGAGGAAAAAAAGGAGACCAAACATACGCCAACTGTGCTAACGAAATGTTCGCTCTGTTCCTTCCGCCCGACGGCGCGTAAAGGTGATGCGGAAGGGGAGTACGAGTTTCGGTTGAAAGTAACTTTTGGGCATTTTTGCTGGTGAATGTTTTTTTCTGAATCACGAACTGAAGAATAATCGGCAGGAACCATAATGTGACTAAGTCAACACAATCTTTTAATTTCTAAAGTACTCGTTATACTTCATAACTTGCATAAATAACCCAAATATTAATAGGACGTTCGAATTCAGGGACAATAAAACAAAATAACATAAAAATATAAGTGGATGGAAGTAAGAGTAAACATTAGTAATCTGAATTCTCTACGTTTATACTTAAAATTTACTCTTTTTCATCACAAAGCAGCATAACTCTTAATTCCATGTAACTTACCTTCATTAAAGCTCACAAGCTCAAATTTATATATGTGAATGATTTTTGTTTTTTAATTCGAAAAAGAGGCTATGTTTCTTATTGTAAGTTACGTTATAATACTCTCCGGACAGAATATAACATAACAGAAATATCTGACAGATATTCCGTTTAGAAAAAAATTGTTCGTAAGAAAAATAAGAGCTATAAAATAATTGTCTATTTAATATTACTCAGATAAATTAGTAACTCAAAAATTGAATAAATGTCGGAAAATGTTACAACTACTGTATGTCCTGAATAATGTCCAAATATTAAATCCGATTTAAAACAAATCTCTGGAATTTAAATTAAAATGACAAAACTGGTAGAAAAATTATTTAAATATTTGTGACTTTATGATGTATTGTCTCCTGCATGTGCAGTCTGTAGTATTAGTTTTCTGCATCAAGCTTTAAAAAATGGACATTACAGCACCGCTTCGTTCAACTAGCTGCTTTATTATAATTAATGTATTTAATATTTTCACAAACGTATCATAGTTAACGTTTGATGCAGTTTCTTTGCATTCCAAATCGAAGTTACACGAATCACATTATACCCACAGACAGGTGAGTAATGTTTCCAATCATGCAAACCATGAGCGTAATGATAACATATCATCTAACAGGAAGTGAAACATTTGAATGTGGTATAAATATCTCCGGTTATTTTACTTTATCTTGGTGATAGGAACCAGTACAGGCTATCATCACTATTCACGCCTACGATACATGTTAATACGATAAGATTCACAATACTGCACAGCGGAAAATATTTTCCTGCCATTGCCACGAAGGTAGAACAGCGCCTTTCCAACAAGGCAAGGGCTTCCAAAATCTCTGTCTTATCACTCCACTAAATGTACTATAAATACATTTGACTATCAAGAATGCGATTTTACAATACTAACGGAAAACGCACGTCGATTATTAACCGATTTACATTGTAAATCTGTATAAATAAACATAATTAAAATCAACAGAATATTACTTATTTAAATATACATAATTTTTAATAGTGAAACATTCTCCTAAAAATAAAGCATTCTCAGCTACAAAAAATGAGAAATAAAAATTACCAGATATGGTAATGATTGCTCATTTATTTTCGAATCTGTCCTACATCTCCGATATTAAAATCAAGAAATTTCTTTCTTCATGCAATGAATCCCTCAATTTTAACTCTTAAAATGATATCATGCACTCAAAAAAATGAGAATAGATGTTAAGTTACACATACGAGGAGGAAAATGTTTCAGTACCTATATCACGCGTTCCCTCTAGTTCAAATATTGATTATTCGACTTACTATTTATTATGTAAATAATATAAACTAAATAATATAAAATACATCATTAATTGTTTTACATTAGCGAAGAATATTACACGTGCATATAGTTTACATTATGCAAGGTAATCCATGGGCCATTTAGTAAACCAATTAACCAAAGATTTGTAAATATGGCTACCTTGTTTTGCCTTAATACACTAATGCAATAGACTACTTTGTATTATAGAAATTTAATTAATGGTATAAATAGTTAATGTGCTACTTTGTAATTTATATCTTTTTTATTTTAATAATTTATGTAATTTATATTAATAAAAGGGATGGCGATGCGTAAGCCTCTTTCTGAGAAAACTTTAATGAAAAATAAGTCTTGTAAATGACTTAATAATTACATAATTAGTAATAAATACATTATGTAAATCAAATCTCGACTTTCTAGTCGTAATTGATTTGAAGGTATTCAAGGGAATTTGTAAATTACGTATGTGTACCGCGATCAAAGATCTTTTTCTCCTCCCCTTTAAAATCGTACAATTTTCTATAAGTTATAAAAAATCCCGGTAATTATTGTATATACGTGCAATTCAGATGCATTTTCATCACCCATATAGAAAAATTACTGACGACACTAGTAGTTAAAAGACATGATCAACAGGGTAGTGAATAGAGAAATGAGTCATCGAAACTAGGATGGTTTTATACAAGTAGTTTACTTAATAACAATAATTTGCAAATTAACATTTATATCAATTAGAAAATTATAGAGCAAAATTATTACAGACTGAACATCGGCCCGGAAAACACATTATGCACGTCAAAAATAATATGGAATGTTAAGAAGCTCAATAAGTCAAAATTAATCAACAATATCTTTCAGTTCAACAACAGGCTGAAAGAACGTGAATAAATCGTCCGGAAAAAGAACACCTCTGAAATCATGTCTGCAAATGTGATATTAATATATCACATCAACTCCATCAACAAATTATTTAGTAAGCTCTTTAAAATCGTTTAAAATCTGACTCGTGTTCTTCTTGCATTTACTTCGTTTATTTGTACACTTCTATTGTTGTCGTCTTCAATTGACTTCTCATAAAGTCGTTGAATGTTTTTCTTAGGAGATTATTACTTACAACATTGTGTGAATTAAAGTACAAATATACTAATAATAATTGCCCTAAGACGCAGACCGTTGCAACAGAAGTCGACTGCGCCGAGGTTGCAGGTTCGAGTCCTGAGTAGGCATGGTCCTATTTGTGATTGTCCCTTCACTCCTCGTCATCATATCACCTCATAATTCACAATTCAAGGCGAGACAGCCTTGACTTACCGAGGTATATAGCTGAAAAGCTGATCGTTATAGTTGCACGCGTTAATCGTGTAGCATGGTCAGAAATTGCCAAAACGCAAATAATAATAATAATAATAATAATAATAATAATAATAATAATAATAGTAATAGTAATGATAATAATAATGATAATAATAGTAATGATAATGTTTGAAATTATTTATTAAATAGCGTAATAATATCGGCGATGAGATGTAAGTCTACGTCTTCACCAATTCTTCCGTTTCTTCAAATTTGAGAAAAAACGTCTGCAGTATCGTAAGAAACCAAGGAGGGTAACTACCTGAACGGGAAAGTATTCGAAAAGAACTAGAGCTAACTGCACGCGGACGCCGTCCCTTGCAAGCGTTCGCGCACGTCATCCGCAGGAAGCGGCGGCGGCGGCGGCGGCGACGGCGGCGGCGGCGGCGCGAGGTGCCGCTTCGCATCCGAGCATCGTCCGTCGCGCAACAAGAGGCGTTAACTGCTTTACGACCACGCCGCCGCGCCGGCAGAGCGACGCCGGTACGAACCTGGCGTTCCTGATTCGGTCGCCAATCGATATATCGGAGTTCGATTCGACAGCTCGAACGACGAGATCTGCCCCTCCTCCCCCTTCCCGTCATTGGGTGATCGTAGTTTTTCCATGAATAAGGGATCCAGGAAGCTGACAACGAAGTTCCGTTGCCTAATCTTTGGGGTGTCAGCCCAAAGGTTCAACAAAAAGAATATCTTCTCCCAAAGATGATAATCAGTACAATGGATAAGTAATTAAAAATTTGACGAGAAGTTACTATCATCCCCTTCTTTTTCTAGAACGATGGTGTCTCGGCATTCAGATCACTGAATTCGTTTAGTCACCCACTCATGAGATCATTAGAAATCTCATCCCCACTCATCAGAAACATCGGTAGTTGCCATTGAAAGGGATTCAAGAAACATTTTTATAACACACGATGCTCAAAACGAAAAGCGTGTTAGTCCATAAAACCTGAAGTTGTGGAACACTTCGAGTCTTTCCATCGGAAACCAAGAAGAGGCCTCCCTGCTTCCAATCCCCTTTGGCGTCGAAATCGCTTCCAATCGCTGAAGAGTAACTCCGGAAATTGCGAGAGCTACCAGGTGCTCGAGGAAACAGGAAGATTTTTCTTGTCTTATCTCTCGAGCAAGAGCCTTACGAAGATACCACGAATCATTCATTCTTAACATAGTATCTACAACAGATTTTATTAGATAAGTGTGCTATTATTATTCTTGTTTATTTAGAAGTTAGAATGCCGAACGTGATTGTCGATTAGGAATAATAATGTGGCAGAAATTGTTTTTCTAATTGATTTTTACTAAACATAAACGAAGTCCATTATAAAATTGCGTTATGCAGTTTTCCAAGTATACATTCCGACGGTAAGTGGGTGATCACAAGATCTTTATAGTCAAGTATCAATATTACTTTCACGATAATATTTACATAAAAAAGGTTCAAAATTTGCAAACGTTCCCCGTAACAAAAACGACAATGAGTTTCCTGCGTTATTTAAATCCTTACAGTGCCGAACTCGGACTACATTAACCCATACTCATCTCCTGTCAGCTGAAAAAAAATCAGGTCGCACGAGCGCCGTGCATTCTCAATCCTTAGCCAACTGGCATCCTCTGGCCCCTGGACCCAACTCGTTCCCGACCGCCAATAATATATTTGGGTGCGGCATCACATCCGAAGTGCTTTCCTTTTCCGTCCAAACAATCAAGTCAGACCCACCGCGAAGGGTTGCCAAAGAAATCATAAGTTGAAAAGCCTGACGAAACCGCAGCGCAATCGAATTACAAAGTTTCCCCTCAACCCCGGGGGGGGGAGGGGGGCGAGGCCAATTTCGCTTTCCGCGAGGGCCTCGTCGGCGGGCGCGGGGGCGGGAGGTGGTGTCGAGGACCCTTCCGCTCTCCGCCACGGCCAGGGCTGCTCGGCCGGGCGGTGGGTTGCGCAACATCCGCGGGGGCGACCTCCACCCCCGCGCTCGCACCGCTCTCCACGGCGCGCAGAGGTCGAACGAAGGTCGACGCGGGCACAGCGGCCCGCCGCCGCCAAAAATACTCGGCACTCTCGCATTCTCCACGATTCCGCAATTTTTGCAAATGTTCCTCTCCGTTTGTGGCTTTTTATATAAATACGTCGTTAGTAGGTCAAGCTTAAATTTAACACAGGCGAACACACACACACATTCACACTCGGAATATTATTTTCCAGCTCCCAAAATATTACAAGACACTGCAATTTTTTTTAGCTGTTGTTCGAAGTTGTAGAATTGAAGATTCAGAGAGAAATAGAGCAAATTTTGCACTAGTCGCACTCGTACCACTCGTTCAGAACTAACCTCCTTCTGTTGATCGGCAGACGGCA
The DNA here is from genome assembly GCA_038098605.1 of Gryllus longicercus. Lineage (NCBI taxonomy): Eukaryota > Metazoa > Arthropoda > Insecta > Orthoptera > Gryllidae > Gryllus > Gryllus longicercus. The sequence goes on along the minus strand of JAZDUA010000166.1, from coordinate 737,020 downwards.
TATTTACTAGGGATTGTCGCTAACCGCACTCGAGACCCAAGTTGCAGGTGAAGGCGCAGGCTGGCAGGCGGGTGGCTGGCGGGCGGGCGGCAGGCGGAGACGACGGCCGAAGGGTGGTGAGTGGAGCGCGGTGCGCCACGGGCGGCGGCGGGCGGGAGTCTGCGGGCGCTCCGCGGGCGGTCGACTCTCCGCGCAACACACACGCGCGCGCGCGCTCGCTCGCGCGAGCTCGTCACTCCTCGCTCGCTGGCACGGGACTCGCGCGCTCGTTCGTTCGTTCGTTCGCCCGCTCACGCGCGCACGGCACGGCCCGGCGCAGCGCGGCGCGGCGCGGCCCGGCGCAGCGCGGAGCGGCGCGGCGCGGCGCGGCGCGGCTGCAGCCACACACGAGCGAGGACGCTTCGCGACGCGGCGCCGCTTGCGCCCCCTGCTGCAGCCACGAGCAGCGCACGACCGAGCGACGCTGCTGGCGCCGCGGTCGCCGCCGCTGCTGCTCCTGCCCGCCCGACGCCCTGCGCCGCCTCGCGCGCTCCCCACCACCGCCGCCCGCCTGCGCCGCGGGCGCGGGCGCACCGGCGCAAGGGTGCGGCGGCGCGGGGCGGAGTTGGGCCGGGGTTGGCGCGGAAGGGTGGGCCCGTGACCCCGACCGCGGCCAACATTGCACGTGTCCACGCCAACTTTCGCCGCGTCCGCTCCCAGTGAAAATGAAAGGGGACCGACAGGAAAACCACACGTACTCTGGCGCCCTTTATAAGTGCTCATGGACGATGCACACGCATGGTAAATGCAGCTTTTGTCCGATGGATGTGACGAATTCCAAAACGGCACTGAACACAAGCTATTCGCGGTTCTTGGTGGTAAAGCCATGGAACCTCCCGCTTCATTTTCCGATGTGTTACTAATTCTGAACGTTCTCAAGTCTTGACACTGCAGTAGTAGAGAATGAAAAAGAAAAATGCTGCATCGAAATTTATAACTAAAAGAATGTATGCCAATTCCTTCTAGAATAGTAAAATTATATTGCAGAATTGTTGACAGCATTAATTATGCTGCAGTTATATCATCAGTCATCATGATCCTGTGAGTGTTACGTAACTAACGACTACAGAAACATCCGTCCATATTATCACTTATTCCGTTAACAGGAAACGGTTAGGGGCACTCGCATTACCTAGTTTCCTCTATTTCCTGTAGTAGTATCCTATTCTATACTCAGTACAAGCAAGTCGCAATGGAAACGACAGCCGTTTTCATGAAGGCTTCATCTAAAGAATGTCCGTATGGAATGGAGAGAGAAAAAATATTTCTACAAACGCACAATCCGCAATGAATGCAATGCGTGCACAATGAATAAGCGATTAAGAAAAAAATTCCTTATTTTCAGGACACTACTTTTAATTTGTCTAATTTTTCATTACTTTAGAGAGTTTTTGCAGTCGTGGATTTGAAAGACGACAATTCAGGGGAGAATTGTACTGCGCATACGACGCTATCAAATGACGGGATTTAGATTGACGAGTGCCGTCATTCTCCCTGTTTTGTCGTCTACGACAAATGTTTCCATAACTTACACTTTCCATTGTTTTCGTCGCCACCACTAAATACGAATTCAACAATAACTCACAATGAGTATGGAAGTAATCAAAAATGCATAATCTATAGTACCAGTATATTGCAGAAACTTAATGGTTAAATATAACTCAAGTTAATTCAAACACGTCACAAATAAACTAAAGTAATTATTTACGATTTGGAGGTTACGTATGTACTGAGGCTACATCGATTGTCACGAAACATTAGTTATTTATCCAAAGGGCGTTATAATTGCTATACATTTCCTATTCGTAATATACACAATATTCATTTGTTATAGTAAAATTGCGGGGTTACACTAAGATTAACTAGGAAGGTATGGTGTTCTTTGGAGATAAATACATGTATATTACATATTCGTGTGCTATAATTAGATTGCCTGTATTACACGTTTTACTATCTTGTAAAGCGTACAAAAGCAAAACTGGATTCAGATATACACAGATGTTCAATAAAAGCTTTTAGGTCGTGTTAAGAGATAATCAGTTGCACTTAGTTCCTAGTTTTAACGTATGTTTTCGATTGTACGACTTGCAAAAACTATTTTTTCTGAATGTACGTTATTCTCTATTGACGATAATGTTGACGTATTACGACATTGGATTTCCAGTCTTGCAAAAACTCTGTAATAATTACTTCGGCTTTGTAACGGTGAGAAGCTACTAACAATTGATTGATGGATTGATGTTTACGAGCACGACGACTGTTATGGTCACTAGTCCCGTCTGTGTGGTGAATGTTTTCTCTCGGGAGGTGGAGTGTGTTGCTCTCCTGTTTGATGGTTACATTCACACGTCTACTCGTCGGCTCCCGGGCCAATTTCCCCCTTCACGCGCTGCACTCCTCTCGTGCCAGCCGGAACAATATCAAAGCTCCCGGTCTTCCAGCGTGTGTCATGGTGCAATGCATGCAAGTTTGCCTTTGTGTGTACGGGGAGAGGATAGAACAATAGAGAAAAGAATGCGCACGGCCCCGTTGTCAGGGTACTGTTCCACCCATTCGCCTAGTAATGATGAGAAACCACAGATCACACTAGCCGACCGCTACGATTCTCCGGCACCAACGGCTGAATTCAACTAAGCTAAATAGTTAGTGGCGAAAAATTCGTCACAACAATTCAATATCACGGACAATGAATCAATACAGTCTACTAAATTAGGAGAAACTGTCCCAAAAAAATCTATAACTATCTTTTGCAACTGCGTGTAAGCACAGACATGTGCACGCGCGCGTCTACACTTACTTGCTCCCCCCCCCCCCACACATATATATACATACATACACTCACATAGTGGTATGTACTATTGGGACTTTAAGGAATTTATATTTTAAATGTTAAAAGCGCACTATCAAACAATTTCCAGACCGGCGTTTTACGAAGATTCTCAAACGTCAGCAGGTTGACGCAATAAATTCGAAATAAATGAAATCGAAGCCGCGTTTATTGGGATAGGATGGCGCGGGGAAGCTTATGGACGCAAATGCAGATGCAAGCATACAAGACGACGAGGGGGTATTCACCGGGCCCGTTTTCCCCAAGAGTGAATACCCTTCCTTTGTTCGCTCTTTCATCACTCTCGCCCGCTGCCCACCTAATCGATACGCTCATTTCAGACCGTCTGCTCGCATTATCACTCCACTCTCTCGCCCAACACCACATAACAATCTCTAAAGAAAATACAATGAGTGGGAGGAAAATATTACAAGGAACATATCTCAGTGTAAACAATATCAAAAACGTGCATGAACTCAAGTTAATTCGAATATTAATAACAGCAAGAACATTTAAAACTAAATGTAACAAAATAAATAAAATGTTCGTATTTAAAACAAAGTTACAACAATTTGAAAAAATAGCAGTATGCAACCAATATACAAACACTGATGTTAATATTTATTTCACAGAAATATGCTGTGCAGAATAATAAAGTAGACACAAGAAACCGTGCAAAAAAAACAATTTCACGTACTTAATATAAAAATTAACTATTAACTGGGATGATATTTCATCTACACACTTTCAATGGAACATTTTCCAGGAATAATTTTCTTAAGCTTTGCATTACTACTGTATTGATCTTCTATATTTTCAATGACCAGGTGTCAATATCGTCAATTCGGTTATTGTACTGCACAGGGAGACGCCCGCAGAAAGAAGATGAAGTAAAACCATTGATAGCTTGGGAAGCAGTGACATTCCGATCACGCCTCCCTGTGGGTTGGTCGGCCTTGGCCGCGCGGCACCTGCGAGTGTCACGAAACGGCAGTCGTCAAGGGGCAACCCGCCTTCTCCACACCGGGCCCACGTCACTTCTCTAGCAGCTGACGGCAGGAAATGAGAAAATACTCGTGCATACAAGCGGTATCACACAAGGAAAGATTCTTACAGGAAAGCCAGAGCCTCTGGAAAGGTTACGGAATAGTCTTCTTGATGAACAGCATTCAATTAGAAAATAATAAAAAAGTCGTAAGAATCAAACTATCTTCATTCATAACGTAAAGCATATTCTCAAATTAGTATTTAAGATACATTTCACAATAATAATTCAAAATTATCTTTATTAACATTCTCCAAACTAATTATTTAATAACTTGTAAAATATCGCTGGATAATAAACACGTTTGAAACGAAAGTGTGTGTTAAAAATTATACACAGTTTGTTGTCTGTAAGAACACGAGTCATACCTATTACTGGGTCGAATCTCGACAAACAACAAAATACATTTTAGTTTGCAATACAAGTATCCTGCACGTGGAGTGGTTTCCTTTTTTTAAAAAAGTCTGTGAGATCACTTTGGTGCCGTGGACTATAGGTGAAATAACAGGCAGTCCGCCATAGAAAATTACAGTGTTCACCCCCCCCCTTCCGCGGTCACGACAAAAAAAGCCATTATGGCCATCTTACCGGAGTGGAGGGTCGTGGTCGGTGCACAAAAGAACAAGGGGTCCCCACGACCGAACGATTGCCCCTTTGTCAGACCTGCCTCTCGCAAACTGGTTACGTAAAAATCCCACCATCCTCGAAGAATGGGACTTGAACGAGTTTCTACTGTCTTCGTTTTCTACTCTTATGGTGTAAACAATGCTTTCGCCTTCCGTCACCCCACATCCTTCCTGTTTCTACAGGCAATTAATTGAGATAAGCCATTTCTGACCATCTCAAAAAGGTCACAAAACATGTAAAACATTTATGTTTAAAAAAAGATAAGAACGGGAGCCAAGGGCAGGATGTATCAAATTATTTTGTGAATAAAATTAAGAAAGAAACGTTGAAAATACAAACACGAGGGTAACAAATATCATGACAATATTTTATGGCCATTATAACACAAATAATGGAAGTTTGTTTGTAGAAGAAGCAATAAAACATATGAACAATGTGTTTAGGGACATCATATGCAGGATGTTCACGGAGTAAACTTCGAAGATGAAAATAAGCTCTTGAGGCTCTTTTTTAAGTCTAGTTTGTCTAAGAAACTTTTGGATATTACGAATGGCTGAGCTGTAATAAGCACTTAAAAAATTGTTTAAAAAATACTTTCTATGCAAAAAATTGTATTGCAGAAACACATAAACACCTAGAAATATGTATTTTGTTTATTATTTACAAAAGAAATGAATATATTTGTTCTCAAAGAAAAATTAGAACAAAAAAAACACCCAATTTACACAATTCGACTGCTTTTTTGTGTGTCAATATTTCTTTCTGAACAAATATATTTATTTCTTTTGTAAGAAATAAACCATTTACACATTTCTGGAGTGATTATACATTTCAGAAATGCAAATTTTTGCATAGAAAGTGTCAGAGCAAGCTGTTCTATTTCATAATTACATTTTTTATATTTTATTCAAAGACGCATATCTCTGAGGTTTCTGCACGCCCATAGCGGCTCACTTCTCAGAATTGTATTTCCAAGCAAGCTTTTAGGCCGGGCGCACACGGGAGACTTTTTGTCGCGCAACTATTTCGTCTTTTCCACAAAGTCTGTACAATCATATATACGTGCGCACACGGAGCCGCGTAACAGCGACGCAACTTTTCAGTTGCTCTGGCCGCCGACAGGAGGGTGACGAAACTGTCTGCGTACTGTCTCCCCTCCCATAGTTTATTAGTACATGCGCACACGGACGACATTTTAGTTGCCGTCTCAGGCATTTGTGCAAATATCTCCCTTGTTTTCTGCAGTTCGAAACTTTGAAGTTTACAAAATGGCTCTTGTGAGGGATGAAGACATCGATAGTGAATTGGTCATAAATGAAGTAGAAAAGAGGCCAGCATTGTTTAATAAAACTTTGAAGGATTATTCCGACGCTAATTTGAAAAGCAAGCTATGGGAAGAAGTGTGTTTAAATGTGTTGTCTACGATCTGGGGACAACTCTCTACCGAGAAAAAAAAACAAGCAGGTAGGTTTTTATTTTACAAAGTTGTTTTTTATTTTACAAAGCTCATGACATATTTTTAACATTAATATTTTATCACACATCTTAATAATGTTGTGTGGATAGAATAAGTAAGTTTCATTGTTCTTGAGTCAGTGAAATTAAAGTCCATCGTACTGCCACGGAACAGATCCTGCAGGGGACGTGAAATAGGCTGCAAAATAGTTACGTATATTGACAGCAGAGATAGTTCTAGCCTGCGGTTCAATGTTTATACTCTGCAGTGGGCATTCATAAGCTGTATCTGTAAAGTTGATTCCATCCCTTCTGCGGACGTAATTGTGGAGCACACAACATGTTTTGATTATCGTATCACAAAAATCGATGCTAACATCAAGAGGTCTATGGAAAATACGCCATTTATTAGCCAATATGCCAAATGTACATTCAACCATACGACGAGCTGTTGTTTGCCTGCGGTTGTAAATTTTCTTTAATGGGGTAAGCGTTTTTTTAGCAAATGGGCGTAAAATGTGTCTAGATAAACCAAAAGCTTCATCAGCAACCAAACAAAAAGGCATTGGTTTACCTTCTGGATCGTTAGGCAATGTTCGGTCATTGGGTATGTTCAGAAGGTTACGTTGTAGCCTTCTGCCCATATTCGAGTTATTGAAGACAGAGGAATCACCTGCTGCTCCATTCGCGCCAACATCTATGAAGACAAATTGATATTCGGCATCGACCCATGCCATCAGCACCACAGAAAAGAATTTTTTATAATTAAAAAATTCTGAGCCAGTACCTTGAGGTTGGGTTATTCGAATATGTTTTCCGTCTATAGCACCAATGATGTTAGGAAAATTGGTGTTCTTATAGAATTGTTCAGCAATATGCAACCACTCTTCTTCATCTTTCTCTGGCATAACTATAGGCTGTAAGATATTCCATATTTCAGTGCATGTTGCTTTCACTATTTTGCGGATTGTGCTAGCACCAATCAAGTAGTTGTATGAAAGATCGTTGAAACTTGATCCGGTTGCTAGATACCTGAAAAAAGAGTTACAAATTTATGAATTTACATAAATGATTTAAAGTAACAAAATTTTAGATAGTTTTCATCTTTATTCCTTCCAAATAAATTAAGACAAAAATGTCAAGTGTTTCAATGTATTATTTTTTTTTCTAGGAACGCTGGTACAACGAAGATGGAAAAATCTAAGGACATGCTTTGCAAGAGAATTGCGTGAACAAAAATCGGTCAAGTCAGGACAACCAGCCGGAAAGCGTCGAAAGTATAAATTTTACGATCAACTGTTATTTCTTCTACCAACCGTAGAAGTACGTGAAACAAGTGGAAATGCTGAACCAGTCTTAAGCGATGAGGAACATGAGGAAACAGAGAGTGCTCAAAGACCACCTCTTGTTCGTTCTCCAAATACCTCCTCCAATCTAAATAAGAAGAAGAAGAGAAGTTATGAAGAAAGTTTACTCGATATACTTCGAGAGAAAAAAGAAACTGCTTCACACATGGATGACTCTGAAACACATTTTGCGTTGTCTCTTGTACCTATGCTGAAAGCACTACCCACACATCGTAAGATTGATGCACAAATTGAAATTCTTCAGGTACTAAGAAATTTCCAGGACCGCTGTCCACCAAGAGACACACTTAACAGTTTCAGTGATGACGTTCGGTATTCAAGCTTCTCTACCCCTGTGCGTTTATTTACTGGTACATTTACGTCTGCGAATCAACCTACTACTGGGAACAGCTCATACACCGCCCTTACTTCTCCTCAAGATTGCGACAGTGTACAGTCATACCTGTCAAATTTTTCTGTGGATTCAGATGGATCACAAACCATGTACGATGTCACCGTACACAACAATGTCTAAACTTTATATCAGTTGCTTTGAACATATTTTATACTTTTTTTTATGTAACGATTAGTTTTATTAACTGGTGTTGTTGAATAACAAATAATAATAAACTAAATAAAAAATCGAATAATTTTATGCAACCTACCTTAATGTAACACCGAGCCTCTCTTCTGGTGGAATCGCCAGTCGCATGTTTGTATTTTGGTAGGTGATGGTATGTCCTAGAATTGCGACCAGCTCGTCAAATGATGTTTTACTCATGCGAAAATAACCGAAGAATTTCTCTGGGTAACATCTCAACTCTTCAAATATTAAAGTAAATTTCCCTTTATTTAGTCTTTCAGACATGAGAGGGTGTATCCAATACTTCCTTTTCCGTTGATTTTTCCTGCGTCGAATGATGAGAGCACAAACCACTGCAGTCTCAAAAAAATCCATCTTTAAAAAAATTGCACTTGTCGATTCCACTACAAGAACCCGTGAAAATGGGTCTGCTGTCAGAAAACAGTTGCTCATCGTGTGCGAGCTCTCAAAAACCGAAGCAACTCGAAAGCAACAAAGACGAAATAGTTGCGCGACAAAAAGTCTCCCGTGTGCGCCCGGCCTTAGATACACCACTGTGGCAACGCCTCGCTTCTTGGGAATCGGCTGACGCAACGATGCAACCAACTCTCGCCTCGCAGCTGCTGCTTTGTATTACTGGAAATTTCCGAACGCGTCGTATGACGCAACACAGAACTCTCTCTTGCAAGACGCTGGCCCAACCGCCAGTCAGTCAGTTCTTCGCTGTTGGTCGACATGGGCGGAGGTGCTCTGCGCTGCGCTCGCGTCGCAACGGCCAGTCAGTATTTGCTCTGCCGCTAAGATGGGCAGACGTGTTTCACGCCGCTCTCCACCCAAGTCGGGCGGACATGTCGCGCACTTGTGACTCTTCCTTTTGTGTAATGTCCAAGTTAAACGGACGTTGCGCGTTGCTCCGCGACGTGCATAAGGCACCCATGGGTATGGACGCCTTTCTTCAATGGTGCTTCGCCGTCTATACGTGTAACTGGCGCCTGCCGCACACGTTCAGTGCCCGTGCTGGTAACATTAGTGCAACTTACTAACGCTCACGCCATGTGGGCAAACAGTGCATTGTAACCCTCAGGTTCATATGTGTATTTTCAATGCCACGTGCGCTAATTACTTTCATTATGTGTTATTTCCATGCTACGTGTATTCAGTTACTACTTACAAACTAATGCACTCATGCCACGTGCGCTAATTACTTTCATATGTGTTATTTCCATGTTACGTGTATTCAGTTATTACCTACAAACTAATGCACTCATGCCACGTGCGCTAATTACTTTCATATGTGTTATTTCCATGCTACGTGTATTCAGCTACTACTTACAAGCTAATGCACAATGCCACGTGCGCTAATTACTTTCATATGTGTTATTTTCATGCTACGTGTAATTAGTTACTACTTACAAGCTAATGCACAATGCCACGTGCGCTAATTACTTTCATATGTGTTATTTCCATGCTACGTGTAATTAGTTACTACTTACAAGCTAATGCACAACGCCACGTGTACAAATTGGTCTCAATATGCATTAATTTCATGTCAAATATGTAACTTGGTTCATAGGTTAAGTTGTATCTTTAATTTATAATATACGTTTATATGTTTTGTATTCTATTGTCTCATGGTAACAAGCACCCTATCATCTCCCCATCCTTGCAGTCCCAGACCTGCAAGGATGATTATAACCTGTTTTCTCTTCACAGGAGTCTGGGTGGTCCTTCGAAGTCAATTAATCTAATTAATCTAATTAATGGGCTATGGTTGGAATGTTTGGGAGGAGTCGAAGTTTCATTATTTCACAAACCAGTCCACTTTGCTCGACTCACCCGATCCATTTTGATCCTCCGAGCCGGGATTTGAACTAGCAAACCTATGGATACTTACATCTATGTATTTTATGTATTCTGTATATGCTCTTCGGACCATTTTGATTCTTCGAGCCTTGGATTTTGAACTAGCGAATTTATCTATGCCTAACTTCTATTTTTTAATGCCTTCCAGGTACCAAGCTGATATTCACATCAGCACTTATTCTTTTTTGTACTTCCATTGTCAATGTCTACCAAGCATTAAAGCTGATACTTACATCAGCATTCACTTTGTATGTGCCTTTTGAGCCATCTTTTGTCTTTTGAGTGTGCTTGTTACTATATATACAAATCAAGTGCTAATTGTATTCACTTTATCAATGTACTTGTTTTTTATGTAACATACTTGTGTTAATTGTATTCACCTTGTCAATGTGCTTGTTTTTTATGCCTGATTTAAAATGTTACATGTACTTACTGTCCTGTATCGTGTAACGAGGCTGTATGCTGTACTACTTACTCACGCTGTCCCACTACTGATGCTGCACCACTCAGCTGTTTTTTCAACAAATTTGTAAGTGCAGGAACTTCATAGATGTGCGTCTATTCAGGGATTAGCTTGCTTGCTTGCTTGTAAAGATTACAATCACTGATTGCTACTTTAACTTTATGTGTATACATTCTCACTTCCATTCACAAGTGTTACATGTACATTTGTGGACTCACATTGTATGTGGTCCTTTAATTTCATATGTACACTTGTATTTATATTTCATGTGTGTATCTCTTTAATTTGTACACACCACTCATTCACATTTGTGTATTTACATTTTACGTGCTTCCTTGATTTCATGTCTACTCAAGTGTTTATTGTGTCACACATCTACACACATCTGTGTCTTTATTGCAATTTTTTAAATGTTACATGTATGTCACAGTGTTTATTTACATTTTTTAAATGTCTCATGTATACACATCTGTGTTATTACTTGCTTCTTTTAAGTGTCATGTACATACAGTGTGTTTTGTTTAGTATTAATGTATTTTTGGGGAAAGTTTAGTGTCAATTAGTGTTAGGTTAGGGCTCCCTTCTGATCCCTCAACATTCCTGTTCTATTCTGTGTCCATCAATTGCCGATTGAGCTTCCAAGATGGCATCACAAACTCTCCCTAAGAAGGTTGTTAACGTAATGGCCAAATTGAAAGGTTATTGCACCTTAACTTCAAATTTTCTTGCAGAAAATGAGAAACTCACTTTACTTGCGTGCCAACAGTTAATCTGCACAAAGGAGACGCTGATTAAAACTTTTGATAAGCTTGACAATTTAATTGATGACATTGATCTAACTAATGAAATTACTTCTCAAATAAATGATCTCTTTAATGTATATTATGATGTTCTCGCTGCAGCTGATGTGGCAGTATCTAATTACAAATCAGCTCCCGCTGACAATGTTTCTGTTTCCAACAGAACAATCTTCCCCAACCATACTTCTAGGAATTCCAATTCTCACGTTAATGACAAGCCTCACACCGCCAGGGCAGGCAACGTCAACAACACGGGAAGGAATATACTACCAATTTGTCCAAAATGCAATTCGGAGCATTTGATTAAGGACTGTCCTTCATTTTTAGAATCATCACCTAAAGCACGCAATAACTTTACTCTTAAACAAACTGTAAGTTCTAGATGCCTTCACCCGGAGGCCCATGGTCATTCTTGTCTTACAAAATGTACCATCTGTAGTGAAAATCACCATAAACCTCTGCATTTTGGTGATAAACCTCCCACTAATCAACAGGCTGCATCAGCTGTTGTAACCAACTCAACTACTAAAACTAGAATTGTGCTTGATGCCTCAGCCAAAACCACTACTGGTATTGCTCTTAATGATGCACTGTTAAATGGTAGCAAAATTCAAAACGATCTCTCTGATCTTTTACTCAATTCCAGATTTAACAAAATTAGCATTTCCGCTGTTCTTAAAATGTTTTGTCAAATTCATGTAGACCCATCTGACTGGAACCTACAACGTGTTTTATGGAGAAATTCTCCTGAACCCATGCAGGGCTTTGCCTTAACTACGGTGACATATGGTTTAAAACCAGCCACCTTTCTTGCTGTTCGCACCTTGCATCAGCAAACTACAGACGAATGCACTGGCCTCCTTATAGGCTCACATGTGCCAATGTCTAATCTTTATGACGATGATTTTCTACATTCATCTCCTAACCTGCATGCTGCCAAACAATTCACTTCTGAATTAAATGGTCCATTAACAAAGGGCGGTTTCCTCCTACGCGAATGGGTTTCAAATGACAAATCTGTTTTGTCAGATCTTTCAGATCACCTGCTGGCCAAGTCAGGCCACAAAATTTTTGAATCTAAAGCCTCCGAAGCAGTATCCGCTTTAGGTATTTCCTGGAATACTGTGACTGACATGTCCACCTTAGTATTGTCAGACAAAATCAATTTCAACATTACAAGGTTCACAAAACAATATACGTTATCTGTAATATGTTCTTTAATTGATCCACTCCGCCTATTGGCCCCTTGCATAATTACATGTAAATTGTCATTTCAAGGATTCTGGGACTATTCCCTCATTTGGGACCAACCGCGCCCACCTGACATTGCCCTTAAATGGCAAGTAGTGTTCACGTCACTAATTGACAAACCTACAATTAATGTGCCACGATGCATTTTGCCACGTGCATACTTATTAATCGAATTTCATGGCTCTTCTGACAGCAGCCTGACACCCTACGGAGCAGCAAGCTATGTACGCTCTCCAGGTGAACACGGTACTTACACCGTAACACTGCCTTCTGCCAAATCTAAAGTATTGCCCTCTAATGTGAAGTGTAAAGGTGACACCTTTTGTGTGTTAACCACCTCTGGCATTGTGGGGGTGGACTATTACATGTCAATTCAAATTTAAATTTAGGTAATTCATAGTTATTAGTGCTAGTTATTTAGAGTTATTTTGTTTATCATTTGTTAGTCGTAAGATTCACTGTGTTGTATTGTAAATTTGTTAGTAGTTAGGATTCTGTATTATATTAAGAATTTTACATTGTTGCACTTACGCCTCTCCGAGGTCTCACTATGTCACTCACGATGTCTTACTGTGTTAAGATTTCTTGCATTTTCGCATTTGCCACCTTTTCGAGGTGCATTCTCTCACATCTCATCCGAGATATGCCTCATTAGCCTTTGCTATGGCAACACTTTGCATTATTGCATTTGCAACCTCTCCGAGGTGCATTCTCTCACATCTCATCCGAGATATGCCTCATTAGCCTTTGCTATGGCAACATTTTGCATTTTTGCATTTGCAACCTCTCCGAGGTGCATTCTCTCACATCTCATCCGAGATATGCCTCATTAGCTTCGCTATAGCAACATTTTGCATTACTGCATTTGCAACCTCTCCGAGGTACAACATCTCATCCGAGATATGCCTTATTAGCTTTGCTATGGCAACATTTTTGCATTTTTGCATTTGCAACCTCTCCGAGGTACAACATCTCATCCGAGATATGCCTTATTAGCTTTGCTATGGCAACATCTTGCATTACTGCATTTGCAACCTCTCCGAGGTACAACATCTCATCCGAGATATGCCTTATTAGCTTTGCTATGGCAACATTGCTGTTTAGTGCTAGTTATTTAGAGTTAGTTGTTCATCATTTGTTAGTTGTAAGATTCATGTATTATTATGTAATATGTCAGATTACTTTATTACATCGTGTGCCATCGCACTTGCCATCTCTTCGAGGTGCTTACTTGTCTAAGGTCAATTATGCCTTTCTAATACCAACGGCTACATTCACTATCCTTGCCACATATCTCCATACACCCTACCACTCCCATCTTATGCCTAACTACCTAGCTTGCCCTAACATCTTCTTTTGTCGGACAACTTAGTCGTCCTGTGGGGGTGTATGTCAGAGCAAGCTGTTCTATTTCATAATTACATTTTTTATATTTTATTCAAAGACGCATATCTCTGAGGTTTCTGCACGCCCATAGCGGCTCACTTCTCAGAATTGTATTTCCAAGCAAGCTTTTAGATACACCACTGTGGCAACGCCTCGCTTCTTGGGAATCGGCTGACGCAACGATGCAACCAACTCTCGCCTCGCAGCTGCTGCTTTGTATTACTGGAAATTTCCGAACGCGTCATATGACGCAACACAGAACTCTCTCTTGCAAGACGCTGGCCCAACCGCCAGTCAGTCAGTTCTTCGCTGTTGGTCGACATGGGCGGAGGTGCTCTGCGCTGCGCTCGCGTCGCAACGGCCAGTCAGTATTTGCTCTGCCGCTAAGATGGGCAGACGTGTTTCACGCCGCTCTCCACCCAAGTCGGGCGGACATGTCGCGCACTTGTGACTCTTCCTTTTGTGTAATGTCCAAGTTAAACGGACGTTGCGCGTTGCTCCGCGACGTGCATAAGGCACCCATGGGTATGGACGCCTTTCTTCAATGGTGCTTCGCCGTCTATACGTGTAACTGGCGCCTGCCGCACACGTTCAGTGCCCGTGCTGGTAACATTAGTGCAACTTACTAACGCTCACGCCATGTGGGCAAACAGTGCATTGTAACCCTCAGGTTCATATGTGTATTTTCAATGCCACGTGCGCTAATTACTTTCATTATGTGTTATTTCCATGCTACGTGTATTCAGTTACTACTTACAAACTAATGCACTCATGCCACGTGCGCTAATTACTTTCATATGTGTTATTTCCATGTTACGTGTATTCAGTTATTACCTACAAACTAATGCACTCATGCCACGTGCGCTAATTACTTTCATATGTGTTATTTCCATGCTACGTGTATTCAGCTACTACTTACAAGCTAATGCACAATGCCACGTGCGCTAATTACTTTCATATGTGTTATTTTCATGCTACGTGTAATTAGTTACTACTTACAAGCTAATGCACAATGCCACGTGCGCTAATTACTTTCATATGTGTTATTTCCATGCTACGTGTAATTAGTTACTACTTACAAGCTAATGCACAACGCCACGTGTACAAATTGGTCTCAATATGCATTAATTTCATGTCAAATATGTAACTTGGTTCATAGGTTAAGTTGTATCTTTAATTTATAATATACGTTTATATGTTTTGTATTCTATTGTCTCATGGTAACAAGCACCCTATCATCTCCCCATCCTTGCAGTCCCAGACCTGCAAGGGTGATTATAACCTGTTTTCTCTTCACAGGAGTCTGGGTGGTCCTTCGAAGTCAATTAATCTAATTAATCTAATTAATGGGCTATGGTTGGAATGTTTGGGAGGAGTCGAAGTTTCATTATTTCACAAACCAGTCCACTTTGCTCGACTCACCCGATCCAGAAAGTATTTGAAAGTATACCAACTGAGTACTTATTACCGCTCAAGCATTCTGAATATCCAAAGAGTTTATTAGATAAAATACGATTAAAATTGTCTTAAGAGCTTATTTTCGAAATGTCGACGTTTCCTTCCAAGACATCTGTTTAAGGCAAATTAAGAGGCAAAGATGGGTAGAATAACGCAGATGGGCGCTTTTGGAAATGATAAACACACATAATAAGGTAGTTCAAGGCGAGAGTTGGTGGCGGAAGGCAGAAGGCAGGAGATGCTCATGAAAGCGGGTTGTGTCGGTTGCGAACACACGCGAGGGGTAGAATTCTTTTAATTCAAAGTACTAAAAAAATTGAATGTGACGAAGTATGAGGAATTAGATCGAACAGTTGTAACATCCACGCGGAAATTGTAAAATAATTTTTTGAAAGTGACATTAGTAAATTTTGGAGTGGAAATTAGAAACTGGAACATGCACTAGAGGATGCAGATTGGCGTACTTCGGTGATGATGATCGATGAGGAGAGTGAAATAGTATGGATTGGACATGATCACGTGCTATCGGCCAGGCATCAAATACAGCGTTGAATAATGGAAGTACAAAGAAATTCCGTTAATTGTAGAAGAAGAAGATGATGATGAAGAAGAAGATGAAGAAGAAGATGAAGAAGAAGAAGAAGATGAAGAAGAAGAGGATGAAGAAGAAGAAGAAGAAGATGAAGAAGAAGAAGAAGAAGATGAAGAAGAAGAAGATGAAGAAGAAGATGAAGAAGAAGAAGATGAAGAAGAAGAAGAAGAAGATGAAGAAGAAGAAGATGAAGAAGAAGAAGATGAAGAAGAAGAAGATGAAGAAGAAGAAGATGAAGAAGAAGAAGAAGATGAAGAAGAAGAAGATGAAGAAGAAGAAGAAGATGAAGAAGAAGAAGATGAAGAAGAAGAAGAAGATGAAGAAGAAGAAGATGAAGAAGAAGAAGATGAAGAAGAAGATGAAGAAGAACATGAAGGAGAAGAAGAAGATGAAGAAGAAGAAGATGAAGAAGAAGATGAAGAAGAAGATGAAGAAGAACATGAAGGAGAAGAAGAAGATGAAGAAGAAGAAGATGAAGAAGAAGATGAAGAAGAAGATGAAGAAGAAGATGAAGAAGAAGAAGATGAAGAAGAAGATGAAGAAGAAGATGAAGAAGAAGAAGATGAAGAAGATGAAGAAGAAGAAGATGAAGAAGAAGATGAAGAAGATGAAGAAGAAGATGGAGAAGAAGAAGAACATGAAGGAGAAGAAGAAGATGAAGAAGAAGAACATGAAGGAGAAGATGAAGAAGATGAAGAAGATGAAGAAAAAGATGAAGAAAAAGATGAAGAAGATGAAGAAAAAGATGAAGAAAAAGATGAAGAAGAAGATGAAGAAGATGAAGAAGAAGAAGATGAAGAAGAAGAAGATGAAGAAGAAGAAGATGAAGAAGAAGATGAAGAAGAAGATGAAGAAGAAGAAGATGAAGAAGAAGATGAAGAAGAAGATGAAGAAGAAGAAGAAGATGAAGAAGAAGAAGAAGAAGAAGATGAAGAAGAAGAAGATGAAGAAGAAGAAGATGATGAAGATGAAGATGAAGAAGAAGATGAAGAAGAAGATGAAGAAGAAGATGAAGAAGATGAAGAAGATGAAGAAGATGAAGAAGAAGAAGATGAAGAAGAAGATGAAGAAGAAGAAGATGAAGAAGAAGAAGATGAAGAAGAAGATGAAGAAGAAGAAGAAGATGAAGAAGAAGATGAAGAAGAAGAAGAAGATGAAGAAGATGAAGAAGAAGATGAAGAAGATGAAGAAGAAGAAGATGATGAAGATGATGAAGATGAAGAAGAAGATGAAGAAGATGAAGAAGATGAAGAAGAAGAAGAAGAAGAAGAAGATGAAGATGAAGAAGATGAAGATGAAGAAGAAGAAGATGAAGATGATGAAGATGAAGAGGACGACGTGTTATATAATGAAGCACAGATTATTAGTTCAAGGAAAAGATTGACAAAGGCGTAAACAATCATGGCCGTGCTTAGTATAAACAAATCCTATGAGAAATTATTGGCAATTCGATGATTGAGAATTCAAATTGTATTAAAAAAATATTTTTTGTATCTTATTATATTGTCAGCATATGGCAGATAAAATGTCGTTAGAAGTATTAATTAGTTAATAGAAAATTCGAAAGTCAAGAAAGCTCTTGCTTTAAAAGTTCTAAGATTCAGATGAATTACGAAATTATTAATAATATCAATGTTATTTTTTCGCATAAATTCAAAAGCAAGATATTTCCAAAACCCTTTTATAAAACCTATAACTCCTAAATTCCCGTAGGGCAGGTTTCTATCACTCCACTGCTATACATTTTTTGTGGACCTGTTAAATTCACCTTGCATTGAAAAGAACATTTTCAATGTAATGAGCAAGAGACATAGCCATGACGAATGACAAATTTAAAATATTAATATATTAGGAAAGGGGCAGACATAGCGAGATCTCAGAATGTATTCTTAAAACAATGTACATCAACGCCCCTGCTCATTAAATACACCACTTTCCACATTTCAATTTCGCCCTTACGTTTTACAATGACTTCATACTCTTTACAAGAACTCTACCCTTTTTATTTATAATGTTTCCTTTCGTAAAACTGTGTTTACAAAATATAAATGAACTGAAATAACATGCCTCGCTAGTGTCTACACGTACTTTAGCAAAATACATTTTTTAAGTGACGTCTTATGTTCCAATGCAAATTACGTACGCCATGCACAGTTAAATGTAGAATAATAAAAATAATAATAATTCATATCGTTGATGGACGAAAAAAGTGTAAAATATCAAAAATGTTATTTTACATGATAACGGTTTTATTCTCTAACATTCTTTCTATATTATGAATATAGAATATGAATATTTCGTTTTCGAAACACATTTCTCCACGTAACTACAGATAACAATTTTTTAGTCGTGTTGCTTCCCTTGCGCAAAGACGATATATATTCAGGTTTATTTTACGTCACGTCAAGGAGCTTACCTCTGTAATTTAGTAATACCAAAATGTAATTATGCAATATCACAAAAGTGTAATACGAGAGGATCTTCCTGCATTTGAGGTTGTTAATGCGTAAGGCGAGAATCTTCCTGAATCCATTTAATGCATACGATATACAACGGCGTCACAAAAAGCATCTCCCTCTCTGCTGTCAAAAAGGGGACCGCCGAAAGAAAGTACCTCCGAGCGACCTTGCCAGCGATCTCGTCGCGGGTTCCCGCACAACAAAATAAAACAGCAGGGGGCACGGAAGGACGACATCTCGGATTACGAGCGGTCTCGCAGATCCCTCCACGCCCTAAACCGCACGCCCGGCCGACCGCGAGGGCAGAGCAAGGAGTGAATGGCGGGGGAGGGGGGAGGGGACGTGGCGGTACGACGCGACGCTCCGCCGCTGACCCACCGACGCCCCGCCCGGTCGATAGGCACCGGCAACGACAGCGTCGATCTGCTCGGGCGGTTGCCCGAGTTGTTACTCCGACACACGTACAACGTGTAAAATGTTGGTATGACTCGGGACGACGAGATCGCTGACGTGAAACTCGCACTGGAGTAGTGAATTCATCAAGTGGTTCATGTACATTCTTGACAATTATTTCTCATCTACGTTTTTACGTAATGAAATAATGTAAAATAAAACGATGAAATAAATATGAAAATTGTAAAAATGAAATTATCCTTTCGGTTGGGTGAAGTGCTTACACCACTAAGCAATTATGATCTAATGGATGTGAAATGCAATCCATGGTTGTTTGCAAGTGTCTTTCAATTCACAAATACAAGATGAAAAATAAATGTCTTGCGCAGGATTCGAACCAAAGTTTTCATTCCAAGCAGAAGCTTACTGCCGCAGTCATAGGTCAAAATGAAATTACGAACATTTTAAACGACGTTATAAAATAAGATTATAATCAGTAAAAAAAAGTAATAGAAAAGTAGTAGATTCGGTTAATAAAACCTTACGCTTAAGAAATACAGAATGAGCCATTTTATGCAAAATCACAGCATATTCCTCGTAATATAAGGAATACGAGTAAATCATTTCTTTACAGTTTTGGCCTTGAGAACTTCTGAGTAGAAGCATACATTTCCGTGGGAAAGTGTTTTTGTAATTTTTCAATTTCGTCGCAGCTATACGTCACCAGAACCGTCATTTTCAAGACTCGAAGACATGTAGGCTGAAGTTTTTTATCACTTGAGAACAGTGAGTGCCACTTAAATTCTGACAGCCGGCTGGGGGTTAAGGTTCTGACGCCTTAAGGACGGGCGCAAGTACCACGCGCAGTACACGACTGTCAAAAAGAATTTCGTTACAAAAATTTAGTTGTTTTTTTTTGTTGTCATTTATATCCGAAACGGATTTTTATAGAAACCTTAGAAATATCCTCAGCGTTTCGACTCACTTTAAGCACAACCTTCTGGATGTTACGAAACAGGAATATCGTCCGGAAACAGCAGTGCAGTAGCGAAATTGTTTGACGTAACGATTGTTTTTCAGCGACAGCGAATATCAGAAATATTTCCTATCCAATTGAGAAGTCTGCTTTTTTCAACTGATATGGCATTCTGTATATGATACCAGTAACTTCAATATTGAAATTTAAGGATCTGTCGAAAATGAACTGATCATTTGCAACTTTCGAAATTCTGGGTATTTGAATGAAAACACATGCAATAATATGCAGCGAGCTCTGCTCTATTCCAACAACAACAACAACAAATTCACTTAAAAATACGCAAAAACTACTCGCATTTCAAAAATTTGTGCATGTCATTTTTTAAATATCTACGAGTAATTTTGATGAGGGTCGAAAACGAGAGGTTTTTTTTTGCAATTTTCGAAAATTCGAAGACATTTAATTTCATTCAATTCACTCATTTTAATGAAAATCGCCCTGTGCAATTTTATTAGCGTGCATTGCCCTCATCGAGACAAAGAAATTGGGGCGATTTTGGAGGAAATTCCGAAAATGTCATGGGCCTACATGTATATTACCCACCAAAGTTAAAATATTTCAAATTCGAGGGTCTGTGACATCAGCCACATCGATCGGGGAGTAACAATTTTGGTAAATATTGCAGATATGAATTGTAGACCAATAGCGTCCCAGAATTCGTCACACCGAAACTAACCGAAACTCTCATTCACCTCGAAGAATCAGATCGTCACTTTTCTCATTTATCTTCTCCTCACTTACGGAAACCTAATTGCAGTGGATTCATTATTTTCTTTCACCTTGTAATATATTGTGTCCTGAATGTAATTTCATTGTTCTGTAATGCCTTTCGCTGCAGGTGTAGTGCTGCTAGCAGTGATTGCAGGCAATTACAATTGCTTCCAGTACAGGATGCAATAAAAATTGGGTTCGCAGGGAAACTAAGTTCCCTGGAGGAGCGTGGTGGTCAGCGAGGTTTCAATTAGAGACCAAGTCCGATGAAGTATGAAATTTTAATATAAGAAAAATACAGCGCTGCAGAGAAGCGTGGAGTGCACGCAGCAAAGTCTTTAGGCGGTCTCCCCCCCTCTCAACGCTACAAGATCCTTATATTGGAAACAGAGAGTTTAACGAGGCCATTACGCCGCCCCCTCCAGAACTCGGCATACCCTAGACGCAATAAAACTGTCAGAGGACTTTTGCCTTTTTGAAATCTAACAAGTTCCCAAACATTCCTGTTTCCTCGCCTGGATCGTGTTAACGTTGAGAGCGGTTCAAGTAGCTTAATCACAAGTGGCCATAGCCTGAGCGCCTGCTTCCAGCGCGACCATAATTTAAGCATGAAGGGGTAATATTTCCTTCACTTACAGCTTGAAAGAAGTATTCAGTGCTCTTCTAAGCGATGCGTACTTCACATGTGCGTAGGTGCATTTACCATTACACCTCCCCCCTTAGAAAAAGTTTTGATCAACAGATGAAAACTTTTCTAACGGAAAGCTTTACTTGAGCTTCTCGTTCGTGTGGATATGGGTAGATGTTTCTCGCCATCAACTTCAGTTACAAATTTTGATGAGTGAGCAGGAGATATTGTGGAATTTATTTCTGCAGTAGAAGACTGCTCGTCACGAGTGCCAGTTGTCTGATAACTAACAATTCTCCCTGCTCCTGAATAATTATGAATATTAATACAGAATCTTTCTCTTGTTTCTTTCCAGCAATTCTTTGGCGAACATCTATCCCATAACCAATAAGTACAATTTCTACACTTTTTCACACAACAAAAACACACACAACATGAAAATGTTACAACAATAAATATACCAAAAACAGAACTACCTGTTATTACATTAGCGTACCAATACGTATAATTCTTTCTTCCTTGTTCCTCAATTAGTTTCTCTACCTCATCCACCTTAACACTAGCAATTTTCAAATCATCAACTGAGGACATAATATTGACTAAAGGAATATCTAATTCTAAATCTGCAAAAGTTTTGACCTTGTCACTGTCAAAGCAACAATCATAATTGATCGGTACAATTGGCAAGAAATCATTAGTGAAATTACTCTCCAGAGTTGATGTAGCAAACAAAGTTACATACGTGGAAAAAGCTTTACATCTCTGGTTCAAACATAACTTTCCTTCCTTTTGAATTGTAATGTGATCGGATGTATCTCCACACAGAACAGTCAATCTTTCTTGCCTTGGAGTTACAAACAACCACTGGTTACTTAGAAAGAGAGGTATCCAAAAAGTTCTTTCCAAACGAATTATTCTAGTCTCACAATTATGTGGCATAATAGTAGTAGATGGATGAAGGAGTGACGCTTCGCAATCCATCCCGGGAATAAAAGTATAAATTGGTACATCTTCCTTACATACATAGTTTAACATACTAGTTTGAAAACATTTTGACAACTCATCATTTGACATTTTACCATAATGTTGCCTCATGGAATCACTAAAAATAAACTCTTTGCTTGAACTTAAAAATACATATGTGTTAGTTCCTTTGGACACGGGAAAAGGTAGGATCTTATAGAGATGATAGATATTGGGGGAGAGAAGAGGAATTTCTAATACATACACCAAATATTGCTTTAAAGCGTACACATGGGGAATCATTATCTTTTGGAGTTCAGGAAGGGGAAAAGGAGGATAATCCAAACCATTTGGCAGTGCCTGGCTCTCCATTACCTTTTTGATCTTAGCGGTAGTAATGAGTTGTGGCTGCAGCGTTCCCTGCTCTGCATGGACAAAAGCATCTAGCAAAATTTCAAACGAATGCTGACATTCCTCGATACCTCTTTGCAATATTCTTATTTGCTCATTGATCTGACTGATGTTTTCTATCTCCACTTCTAATGCATTAACTTTGTTATCAGTATAATTAGCTAATTTATTCAAATTTTGTTTTAATGTTTTCTCATTTTGATTCACTCTTTGAATTGGTAAGTTAACAGAACTTAATGTCGATTTTATTACCGTCATTTGATCTTTGGAAATGTGTAAAAATTCGCTTTGCTCTTTTTCTAATTCTGAAATATGTTTATTATATTCCTCTGCATCCGATTGTGTTAGAGTTCCAAAAAGTACCTTTGCTATTTCTCCCACCAAATTTAATACTCCTCTCTTTGTTCTTACCGCTCTTTTATTGAAAGATTCGACATTTTCTGAATCTACCATATATTCGCTTACTAAATCTCTCAAATTATCAATATAATACGTTTTAGATCTCATGTATTGCTGAAAAGCTCCACAGTCTGTCAGATGATACCAATGTGCTTCCGATACTTTATTACAATATTCGGCTACCTTTCTGTGATGTTCTTTCGTACTCTTCCAAAGCTCCTTAATTGGTTCTAAATTTATATAGCTTACTACTTTCCATCGCATTGGGTAAAAAGAGATAGTTCCAGCTTCATCAAAATAAATCCCGGTTTGCGATTGTAGCTGCTTCACTTCCTGTCCATTTGCCATTTCCCACCACCATAATAACGCCGTTAATATTGCCCAATTCCTAAGAGCCCTCATGCTTCGTTTCGTTCCCTGAAACGGAAGAAAAGTATGGTTTCAGTCGGTTGGTATGTACTTCCTGATGCTTACGTTTACCCACCTCTTGAATAATTGCATTAGGTTCCTTCATCATCTTTACTTCATAAGGACCTTTCCATAATGGTTCTAACTTATGCCTAGCTTCAATTCTTAATAATACTAAATCATTTACCTTAAACTTTACAGGATTGGCTTTTGTTTTCTCTCTTTGATTTTCCTCGAATTGTATCAATCTTTCCTTAGCAATTTTATGACAATTCTGCATTTTAAATTTAACATTCTGTATTATGTCATCATAGTTGTACAAAGGTTGCGGAGTACTTTGTAAAATCCCTGGAATATTACATCTCCTACCATATAATATCTCATAAGGTGTGAACTTAGTGATACTATGCGGAGTAGTATTGTAAGAAAAACATGCAAACGGTAACCACGTATTCCAATTAAAAGACTTTGGATCACAAAAACAACGTAAGTACGTTACAAGCGTTTTATGAGTCCGTTCTAATGCTCCATTACTCTCCGGATGATACGCTGCGGTATTGATTTTTTCAATCTTAAACAACTTGCATATTCTTTTGAATACATCAGACATAAAATTACTCCCTTGATCAGTGACTATAGAGTTTGGAATACCGTATATTAATATCACCTTGTTCACAAACGCATCTGTTACTTCTTCCACAGTTTGATTCTTAATAGGAATAGCGATAACATATTTACTTAAATTGTCTTGGCAAGTTAAAATATATCTAAAATTGTCTTCCGTAACTGGAAGGGGACCTACCACATCGAGATAAAGTTTACAAAACGGTTCGTCCTGAGTATCAGTGACTTCTAATTGCTGTTTTATTTTGTGATGGGGGTCTTTATTCATTTGACACACCTTGCAATTCCTAATATAATCGGCTACGTCCTTCTCCATTCCCATCCAATTTGTATATAATTTTATCCTTTCTGTAGTTCTTTGAATTCCCTGGTGACCACCTACCGGGCAATTATGCATTTCTTTAATAATTGCTAATTTCCTCTCATTGCTTATTTGCTCTACATTAAATTGCATACATTCTACAGGATATCTACTTAAACAATCAGCATTACAATTTTTAATCCCTGCTCTGTATTTAATTTCATAATCGTATTCTTCTAGCAATAATGTCCATCTCAATAATCTTGAACTCGGATCTTTCACATTAAAGATCCATATTAATCCTTTGTGATCCGTAACGACTGTAAATTTTCTACCTAGTAAATAAGGTCGAAAGTGTTTACAAGCCCAGACGATTGACAAACACTCTTTTTCCACCGTACTGTAATTAATTTCTGCCTTGTTCAGGGTTCTACTGGCGAAAGCTATTGGCTTATCCTCACCTAATTTTCCTTGTGAAAGTATTGCTCCAATTGCATATCCACTAGCGTCAGTCGTCAATATGAAAGGCTTGGTAAAGTCGGGATATTGTAAAAGGGGTGCTTCAGTTAACTTTTGTCTCAGTAAATCAAAACTGTTCTGTTCCTTTTCTGTCCACTGCCACTCGACATCCTTCTTTAATAACTCTGTCAAAGGTCTTGCTATTGTACTAAACCCATCGATAAACTTTCTGTAATAACCTGCTAAACCTAAAAATGACTTTATGTCCTTTGGGTTTCCTGGTCTGGGAAATTCTGTTACTGATTGAACTTTTCGCGGATCAGGTTTTACTCCTTTTGTTGTCACCACATGTCCTAAGTAGTTTAATTCTACCTTCAAAAATTCACATTTGTCGGGTTCAATTTTGATATTATGTTTTCTGAGTTGCCCGAGTACTTCCCTTAGCTTTTGGTTATGCTCGGCTAATGTTTCTCCCATTATCAACACATCGTCCATGTAGCAAAAGCATCTGTCACCAATTGACTCGTGCAGAATTGAGTTCATCATGCGTTGAAAAGTAGCAGGAGCTGATTTTAGACCAAAAGGCATACGCGTGTATTTATAATGGCCGCTAGCCGTACTAAATGCAGTTTTGCATTGATCCTCTGGTTCGATTGGCACTTGTAAATACCCACTGGCACAATCGAGAGCAGAAAAGTAACGCGATCTTCCTATTTTATCCAAAATATCCTGAATATTTGGAAGAGGATAGCTATCTCCTACTGTTACGTCATTAAGTCGTCTAAAATCCACGCAAATTCGCCACTTCTTTTTGCCAGTCGCATCGATCTTTTTCGGAACTACAAGCAAAGGAAAATTCCATTCGCTCTTACTATGAGTAATTATTCCGTCATTTATCATTTGTTCTACTTGCCTCTGAATTTCCTCCTGATGAGCCTGAGGTAACCTATAATTCTTTAAAGTAATTGGTCTACCTTTAGGAATAGAGGGTGTGGGAATATAATGTTTTGCCGCTGTCGTACTAGTCAGTTTGTCTCCTGGTAATTTGAAAACGTCTACAAATTCACTACATATGTCTCTAATATCTTTAGCTCCTTCCTCTATATGATGCAATCTCAAGTTATCATATAATAATTCTATTCTCCGCTTCGTGAACGCGTCTTCATTCGTCCTATCAGTAGCATTATTTAACTGAGTCGGAGGTTTCTTTAACATTGGTGTTTCTCGTACTATTAACGTTTCGGGCGTGACATTTACAATAAGACACGGAAACGTTTTATCACAATTCGTTAAAGTTGCCGCACAGACTATTCCTGGCTGCAATAATTGTTGCTCTACATATCTCACTCCTTTTTCTGTGGTCGGGAATTGAACTACCGACTCACTGAAAGGTGGTATTGCAATATTTTTAGTAAACACATAATTATTCCTTAAAAGCCAATCTTGTCCTAATATAACATCAATATTTCTAGGCAATTTATTTACAACATAATATTTGGATTCTATTGACTCACTGCAATTATTCAGAGTTAAATTTACCATACCTTTTACCTTGATATTTTTTCCACTAATACCTTGAATCTCAATTACATCATCGCTTTGGGCAATATTTTTGACTAATGAGGATTCCCTTACCAATGACACCTGGGCCCCTGTATCAATCAAGGCTATTCCTAAGCCTCCCTTAATTTCCGGACACAATACATATACCTCGTATGGTCCCAAATCATTTTTCATGTAACTGGTTTTATCAAAGGCGTCCCCTTGTTTTACGCAGTTAACCTCCCGCGACTCCTTGCCGCATCCAGGGTTCATCACAGTAACTATATCACGTGAATCTCTATCACAAGAGCTATTCCTTACAGTGTCTTTATCACGCGAATCTCTTTCACGGCTGTGATTTCCTCCAGTTTCCATATCACCTACGCAGCCATTTTGTAGAGTTACTTGCGGCTGCTCAAGCAACTCTACTGCCTGTTTCCCTGTTTGCAATTCCTAGTTTCATGATTTCGCCTACCACATTTGGCGCATTTCGGTTCATTATTGCAAACCCTAGATATATGACCCAGTTCCTGACATCTATAACATTTCACAGTATTTACAGCAGTAACATTAACTTCACTTTTAATATGCGTACTTTGTTGCCTCCTAGAATCATATCGCGTATTCTCGTATCGCGAATTCCATTGCCCCTGATTATTCTTATACCTTTGCGATTTCACTTCGCTTTCTTCTTGTAAAGCAGTTTCAACTATTTGTGCTAAAGATTCCTCTTCTCCTTTAGCTTTAACAATATACCTTATCCTTTCATCTTTCAGTCCCGCAATAAACGTTCCCTTTAAGAATTCTCCTATTAACTGCAGACCTCCTTCTACGTAACGCGCATTATCTTTCTGTTCTAATTTTTCCAACCTGCCTTTTACTTCTCTTCTCAGATCTATAGCCATACTATCTACTCGCGAACCCCATTGTGCTGTTTCATTTGATCCCTGCTTCGACGTGAATAATACGCCCGCGTAATATTCTAACGTACGCCGTACAGAGAAGTTTTCCTCTAATATCGCTCTAACCTGTTCCCAAGTTTCGCGCTCTGTTCGTGCTAATAACCTATCTTTAGCATTGCCAGTAATTTTGATTCAATGAATTTCAAAAGCAATGATCGTTTATTGGGGTGTACTACTTCCGTTGCTGCCTCAACTCCTTCTATAAATTCTCTAAGATGTCGGGGATTTCCATCAAAGTTACGCGATATTAATTTTACTGCCTGTATAACTGATATATAATTTTCCTCATCATCGCCAATATCATTGTCTGCCATGGCTGGATTAACCTCTTACCAAGAAAAAGATGTAGGGTGGCTTGAAGATGCGCAGTTCGGGCCTCCAGTGATGGCTTCGCAGCTCCCCTCAGGGTAGAGGACCCTCTCGCGGCGCAGGCTGCCAACGGCTAATCACCGAAGACGTCCCTCGGGCTCGTCAGCGGCTGCTGGTGCTGGCCTCCAAACCACGGACTCGGCTTCTGCAGGCGGTGAACGGGTACCACGGCGCCTTGTGGATTCCTCTGGAGCGTTGTTCCCTCGAGAAAGGCTCCGGCCCACCTCGGTACAGGCGCGAAGTCTCTCCAGCCCGGCCGTCAGCAGAAAGTAATTGAATTCGCTGTGCTCCTCAATCCAAGCCGCTGCCACCATGTAATGCCTTTCGCTGCAGGTGTAGTGCTGCTAGCAGCGATTGCAGGCAATTACAATTGCTTCCAGTACAGGATGCAATAAAAATTGGGTTCGCAGGGAAACTAAGTTCCCTGGAGGAGCGTGGTGGTCAGCGAGGTTTCAATTAGAGACCAAGTCCGATGAAGTATGAAATTTTAATATAAGAAAAATACAGCGCTGCAGAGCAGCGTGGAGTGCACGCAGCAAAGTCTTTAGGCGGTCTCCCCCCCTCTCAACGCTACAAGATCCTTATATTGGAAACAGAGAGTTTAACGAGGCCATTACGCCGCCCCCTCCAGAACTCGGCATACCCTAGACGCAATAAAACTGTCAGAGGACTTTTGCCTTTTTGAAATCTAACAAGTTCCCAAACATTCCTGTTTCCTCGCCTGGATCGTGTTAACGTTGAGAGCGGTTCAAGTAGCTTAATCACAAGTGGCCATAGCCTGAGCGCCTGCTTCCAGCGCGACCATAATTTAAGCATGAAGGGGTAATATTTCCTTCACTTACAGCTTGAAAGAAGTATTCAGTGCTCTTCTAAGCGATGCGTACTTCACATGTGCGTAGGTGCATTTACCATTACAGTTCATATAAAAGGCAAAATGGGGGAAATCATTCTCAACGAACCGCAGCTGTGGATGATTCAACTACAGGTGCTACAGAATGGCGGAGAATATCTCTTATTAGCTGGTTTCCTTATCTATTTACTTTCTGCTATCTTTTCGGTTTCGTTCCACCCTTTTATAAATGTAAAATTGTCCATCCTAATAAATATAAAATCTGCCCTCCTTTTTTCTGGAATATGTTCACAAGTAAAGCATTCGGGTGTAGGAGATAACTTCTGACATTTTGCGAAAGTAAAATTATTGATTTAACACGTCCTTCTTGTAAATAAAATACATGGGCTCTTTTTATATCATATTAGCTTTAGATCCCAGAAAAACTGAGAATGAAAATACATTCATACTTCATGTTTCATTACTTATGTGCAGCGTGGGCGCTAGCATGGGTAGACCTAGGGTCCCGCAAGTCAAGGGGCTCAATCTTGGAACTGATGGAAAAATATTGTCAAAAATTGAAAAACAAATTAGAACTCGAGAAAATTGTTATTGTAATTTTATAAGCTGCGGTAAAATAGTATGATAATTCATAAAATTTTCAATTAATTATTTACCTTAAATTGTTCATTATAGTCATTACTTATATATAAGGTACTACTCTACGAAATTACGCTAATATTAAAATAGGTTCTACTGAAATTCATCTTTATTATTTAATTTATTTAACAAGTAATTGTATTAAACACTAACTAAACCCAACACATTTTTTAGCGTTTTAAACTCACCGTGGAAATAATATTATTTGATCACTGAATACTTTGACTTAAAATTACTATTTAAAATGTCTTTCCAAACACTTTTACTAACTTAAAAGTAATTTTGTTATTTTTTTAAAATAAAATAAATATTCGACAAAGTACTAATTTACTCTATACATTAACAAGGACCCATAAAATGAGTTGAAAATTCGTCACCTTTCCCCACATTACTTTTTCTATACTACGTTTATGTGAAAGTAAAAACGAAAGCCTATTGAAATAATTTAATTCAGAGGGGCCTTGTAAATTCAAGGTCCCATCTGCATCTGACTTCCGAATGCACAGTAGGAAATTACAATAAAGGGGTGACGCGCCTGTTTACTTCTCATTAAGTGTGCGTTTCTCCATTGGGGACTAAAAATCGCTAGGGAGCGTTGATCCCCTGAATAATGGAGCGTAGAAATAACGGGAGGAGATTCTAAAGAGCGAGTGGGAAGCTGAAACGTTACCTTCCAAGATCGTTATTGAGCAAGGAAGATTAATACTTCGCAGTGTGGAGTTAAAATCATTCTTATCCTAAATTAACTAGACGGCGGTTATTAAATAAACTAAAAATCATTCATATTCTACATTTATCCTTACACTCATAGTTTCAACCTAATGGCAACCACCTCAGAGTTCCATTTCCGCCCCTGATCAATCCAGCTTATAGATGCGTGCATATTCTTTACGCTATTGATGTTTAAAATCACAGCGACATTTATATCAAATTAATATATAATTAGTCGCTGAATTTATTTTATTGCTTGGGAAGTGACAAAATATTTCAGAAATAGGAATAGGGAAATATCGTGTATTTGGAACCCTCAAGTTTTCATTATAATTTATGCAGACGTTTCGATCGAAGTTTAGAGAGAAATTAATTTAAAATAAATATGAATCAATTCTCCCTATTTTACAATTCATTAGTTTCAATGTCGCTAGAAGTTCGCCAAAACATCGAAACTTCTCACATTTTACTGGAGACATTTTCCACCTGGATTTGACGTTCTGCGCAATGAATGGAGATGCAAGAAGCTGCAATACATGTATGGCCCTTCGCTTCTCGCGAATTTATATCGCAATATATTTACTCTCATTGTAGACAAACATCTGTCGAAACCTCAGTTGATTATTTTGAAGAGTATTAGCTGTGAGGAATATCCGTTGTTACCTTTTGTGGATAATAAAACAATGATTACTATTTACCAATCTTTCAACTTTCGCTTCCCGTTGATTCCTGTACAATAAACCAATATCGTATTGGAATTGTGTAGGACGTTCCACCGACCTTCGATTGCAAATAATACATTTCTATTCCAGACGTTGAATTTTATGAATAGCCTTGACTTATGTAAAGTCCGTCGACCTAGTATATGACAAAAAAATTTTGTAATATAACCTTGCAAACTACCTATTTTCCTATCTTTTAGTTTTACTATATTTAATTTCTAGAACACAAATACTAGCTCGTCCTTTCGCGGTTTGAAGAAAATTTGCATTTTTCGTGTGAGTCGAATTTGGCTAATCAGGATCTCAATTATTAATCAATAAACGGCTATGGCAGGAAACATACTGAATCAAAAACAACCATTGGACCATTCCATTTAATTCCATTCCAACTAATGTTTCCAAAAGGTATTTAGTACTCATGAATCGCTTTGTCTTGGCTCAACTGGAAAATCGTTACTGTGTTATGTCTCATACACATTAGTATACCATTTGGTAATAAAAAAACAACATATTTCACATAAAACTATTCACACAATGTATGCAGAAAACATAACTAATATTTCCATTCAAACAAGTCATATATCGTGTCTAACTGTAATAAGTCAATTGGTCATTTTTAAAATTTATGTCAAAATTTCTTTACATCACAATACTTTGTCTTCTTACATACACGTAGTTTTTTTTAATTGACTTCCCTTTTTTATTTATGATACCATTTCACTTGGACGACGTAACCTACTCATCTTCCGAACCATACTTAAACTTTCACTAAAATATTGTCACTAAAAACATTTACCAACTAGTGATTATTTTGAACTTCGGTTACATACGACCGCCATTACCTCTCGCCGCATCCCTCTGTAGTCGAATAGAAAGTTTCAGCTCTAATTGTCCTCTACCACCTTAGAAATAGTTATTAACGCACCAAGGGCGTTATAAGGGTTTTAATGATCGACCGACGACAAAATGCTGGAGATTATAAGAAACAGTCAAAGGTCGTGGTATATACACAATTTTATTTTTTATCTAATTTTATTCATTCGGATTTACTAATTAACTAATATTTTTACCTTGATACAAAATAGTAAAATAACAGAAAAAATACAAATAATAAATTTACTAATAAGGTGGGATTTAGTTACTCGGACGTCCATATTTACATATCATTACCACTTAACTTCACAGTAAGTTACGGATTACCTCGACCTACATAAAACATATAACTGCTACATGTAAACGTATGATTATTAACGAAATAGAAAAATGGGATTATGGTAATAATATGATTCACTAAAATTATACTTCATTAACAAAATTTATAGGTTTTCTTTAACATCTGCAAAATTACTAAATTATCACGAAGTATGAGCCTGGAACATGTTAAAATTACAAATAACACAAAATCATGCAATTTTAGGGGTTCTAGTTTCACAGGAAGCATTTAATATTTTTTGTTCAAATATATATGTATATTTTAAATTTTCCGCTAGAATATGCTCCAAAATCTGCACATACGAGTACATATGATGCCATACTAGAGAAGGACACCTTGGAGCTTCATTTTTGTACTACGAAGCTGTTTACAGGTTGTATTCTTAGAGATCAGTGGTGATGTGATTTCTCGACTCCTGTCCCGTTAGTGACCACAGCAAAGAGAAGCCAGCCAAGCGTACAACAGGAATCCAGGACCGCTGATTCTATGTCATTGCTGCTTCTGAACTTTCCAACATATTAATTTTGTATTCTTCGTCTTACTATATTTGTTTACATTAACCAGTACATTTTTACTTGTTCTACAATACGTGCAAACAATTATTTTCGAGCATAACGCTGTTGAAATATTCAAAAACATCGTGAACAGAAGTCTAGGCGAGCAATATTTCTATACAAGTCATCCTTTGTTCTTTCGCTTGCAAAATATGAGGCCCTATTATTGTAGTTTCCTCAAAGACGCGTTAATTTAAAATAACATTATTTAAATACTTTCATTTATTTTTCCGATACTACGACGAGGAGAAATAATTTATTTAGAAAGAATGTCTCTCAGATCTTCAAAGAATACGTACGTTTACCTATCGAACATAATAAGTCTATTTCAACGAAACAATATGGTTAGTGTCGCCCCCGACAAAGCTCCCGGGGAAGAGCTCGACCTTCAAACACTACACCACCCCTGATTGTGTGCACAGAGGCGGGCGTAGGGGTGGGGGTGGGGGCAGGTGTGTGCGTGTTCGGGGCGGGGACGGGAGTGGGGCCGCGTCGGGGGAGGGGAGGTCGTGTGTTGATCGATGCCGCGGCGCGCGGGTCAACCGAGTCGCGGCGCCTCGTAATAGGCGGGGTCGACGGGTCACACGCGGCGGCGGCGGCGGCGGCGGCAACGACCGCCGATGAATGAATCAGCGCCCTCCCCGACGCCATGGGGGCCTCCTTACTACGAGGAGGAAGTGGAGTAAAGTGGCCCGGCGCGGGTCCGCGAGGACGAAAGGGGGAAGATAGGGATCGACAGAAAAAAAGGAGGTCGGTCCATCCGTCGGTCCGTCCATCGCTCGCGGTTACACACTAGGGATGCGACATCGATGCCGATGTTCTCAGAAGATCGATGCTTCTGTACAAATATCGATGTTTTAAACATCGATGTATTGAACGCGATGCGTCGCATTAACGCGATGCGATTTGAATATCGACGTTTTGTGCTAGATGTTTTTACGTTTTCGATGTTTTGTTCATCGGTGAAAAAAATCATATATTCACGAATTTCTAAAAGTTAAAACATGCAATAACTAATGGCAACATGTTTGTGATCGCACCAAACGAACGCAGTTTGTACTACCTATATCGAGCAGATCCTGGCCCGAGATGATCCTCATACCCTGATATTTTCTTCGTATTTTCTCCTTTTTTGCTCTTGGTTTTTAATTTAGTTTTCAGTTAAATTTTAATTATGTATTAATGTGCACTGTCACTGTCACATGAAATTTTGTTGCGCACGAATTTAATGCCTGTTTAATAAATAGCACTTTAATACGTCGATGATTAGAAACATCGATGGTTTTCGGTCGATATATTATTAACATCGATGTTTGAAAACATGGATGTTTTGTTGTCGATGTCGCATAACTATTAGACACCTTTCGGTCCAGCAATGGAGACAACTGTGGCATTCAAAGCGTCTCGGTCTCCTGGCGGGGAACTCATCATTTCTTTGTCGATCCATCCCGAAAATTTTACGTAAACTACTAAACGCGTTTTGTGCTACCTTCAGAGTTGATCAACAGCTCATTTCATTCCTCTCGACCACCCAAATCAATTGGCTCAATTCTTGGCTGGATGTCTCTAGGACAATCTAAAAACAATCTAATACTAGTGGAGCCACCAAATGGCACATACTTTCTCGTACTAGTTAGTTTCCTTAACTCTTCTGTCTGGGTTATCGGTATTATTATTCGGTTTTGCTCCACCTTCTCAGCTGTCAACTATATACACTTATGAAGATGGAAAATTTCCGATTTTCATTGTTAACTCTGAATTTTCAAATATGACAAAAGTTTGAATTTTTTCGTTATCCTACAACTACAATATTAAGATACTGTATAACATTCTTTTAAATTGTAGTAGTTTACGAGCAATTTGAGAGAACTATGGGCGGCTGACACTCCCTTCCCTGGCACCTGCATCATGAACGTCTGCATTGCTTCTAAGTTCCTGCGTCATTGTCGTACATTGGTATCATTTGAGAAAGTTCTGCTTTACACATTACTCATTCGTCAATGAATTACAGCTGCATTGCATCCGTCAGCATGAAAAAATTAACCGACTACACGCACCGCACACTTGGCGGGAGACCCTAGTGCTTTAGGTATATTTGAGTATTCACTGCGCGATCAGAACTGACAAATGCAATGTGACGCGTTGAATGGACATTCTAGAGGCACTGTGCAGCACGTCCGCACAGCGTCATCGGATTTTCACAAGGAAATTACGTGGCCTCAATACTTGAGTGACGGTTCCGGCCCTGCTTTTGTTTGACGGATGCCGATAATCACGAACGCAGATTAGTTCGCCAACTTGAAATTCGCGCAAACGACCGCGAGTTTCTGAAAACCGTGTACGCTCCTGATTCTTCGAAACTTCTGCAACTGATGATTGCGGCAAATCCCATCGAGTACGGTTTGTTCGTCCGAGCAGTTATTCAGATGGCGTTCGACCCGTTGTAGCCTTGCGGCGTGTACGATCGAAAACGAACTTTTGCATGCCAATTCCGAGGACCAAATGCTTTCCAGCCCTTTTGGAACGAGCGGACGCACCGCTCCACCTCGCCGTTAGTTGCAGAGCGGTACGGCGCAGTAAAACGTAACAGTTTGCCACAATGCTCGCAGAATGTGCAAAAGTCTTATGTCGTAAATTGAGGGCCATTGTCACACACAATCTCCTCGATCAAATCGAAATGAGCGAGACTGCTGCGCAAAACAGTGGTCATTGTAGCACCCGATGGCAGGCTAGTGAGTGGAATGGCCTCGGGCTGTTTAGAGTACGCATCGATTAGCACTCGACATGTCTGATTGAACACTGGTCCACAGAAATCCAGGTGAAGGCGTTGCCAAGGCCGTTCTGGAAAGGACCACGGGTGCAAAGTGCTTTGGCCGATGTCACTTGTACTTACGCACGACTCTTTGCCACCTCCTGCGCTGCAGAATCAATGCCTCGCCACCAAACGTCGGAGCCGGCGATAATTTACTTCATTCGAACGATTCCTTAATGAAACTCTCGTCTGAGACCTTGAAAACGTAGAGGCGTGAGAATAACTAGGCGTGGTCCCCACAGTAAGCAATTTCTAGCAATTGTAAGTTCGTGTAGGCGAATGTAGAATGGTTTGAAAAATAGGATCCTTGCACATTTCTAGCTCTATCTGTAAAGCACCCGTGATTGCTGTCGAATGTATTGCGACTGGGAGGTAAAAGGTAATCGGTGGCGTCACTGGTGAATGGAAAATGGAGCCGACTCGCTCCGCGAGAGTTCCACTGCGTCGACCGACTTTCGCCCAATTACCCTTCTTACCATACTTTTGACAATTATCACTCAAATTGCGAGCAATTCGGTGCTAATATGCCGTTTATCCCAACAGCGATGAGTCGGTAAATGCGAATCGAAAGTTTTCAAATCGGTGACCAACTTAGCCAACGATCTCGCCTTCCACCAGGCGTCGACTATAGAATTTTTGTCGCTCACCTACTTCAAATGTAGCAGACAATGCTGAAACATCTCATCTAATAATTTCGTAATGAGATCTTTTCAGGTGCCAGCTAATTAGTTGATATTTGGAATAGTAAATCGTCGAAGATAGTAATAAGCACTTCACGCCACTTGGAAGAGCCTTAGAAGACCTAAATTTAGGGTTCATCTCTATCCTTTTGTTCTAATGCAGTTGTAAGATTTATCGTTTTAATTGTATATGGATTAGGGAAATAAAGGGAATTTTACTTCGATAAAAACATTAAGTCTGTTGACCCTTGATCATTGTAACGCTGTCATCCAATCGTTACTGCAGTGACGTTCAAGCTCCCAATTGGATGACAGCGTGACAGCTGACCAAGTATCAACGGACTTAATGTTTTAATCGAAGTATAGTGGCGATACAACCGGAATCTCATATTTCATACCTATCGTCGCCTATATTATTTCAGTGACATGCATACCTTTTGTGGCTCTCACACGCAAAACAGTCTTTATAACTGAGATATCTAAAGAAAGATAATTTTACGGAGACGTAACGAATTGCACTTTGATTTGAAAATATGAAGGATTTGTTTTTAAAAAACGGATGTAATTCGTATTCATTCGTATGCAACCCGCAGCACTCTGTCAGCTATCTCGTTAAATAACTCCTAAACGAAGTGTTTTAGGGCCTTAAAATCTAACATTTTGAGGCTGAAGACATCCAAGAAACATTTCTCAAACCATAATCTACAGAATGAGATTTTCTTGAACATACTATTAAATTTTTGCTGGTTCCGCACTAATCGATATTATAAATGCCACCTAGATTTCAACCGTACGTGATGGTGGCCATATTTGTGACGTCACCCTCTGAAGACTTAGATTCTTCTACCTTATACTATTTACGCTTTCTGTGTACACCGTGGTTTGCGCAGACTGACGAGGTTTATTTCCATAATTATCAATTCAAGATTCTCTCTCGCAGCAACAACTAGAAGTAATATTAATAGTTGCTTGATACCAATGAAGATTGTTTCTTGTGAATGATGAAAACATTCATTTACCGTTTTGCCGAGGTCTACAAGTATTCTGTACTTAATTGTGGATGGATGTGGGTGTACAGTGAAGAGTGAAGATGAGTCTTGTTAGGTTTGGTTTGTGTTTTACCTGTACCAGTATTTTCGTTCTTAGCAGTGATTCGGTGAAGTTTCAAGTCAGCGTATTTAGTCACATAGCTTTCTCAAGAGTAAAAAGCTTTTTTGAATATTTTTGTGACTATCACGAAAAACTAACTGTCAAAGAATATTGAATAATTACTTCAAATATTTTTAAGAAAGTGTTGTGAATTCTCCCAAGAAATCTCTAGATAATACTGAACAAATATTTAGTGAAAAATTATTTTCCACATCAATTGAATTGTTTTTTATTTTCATTTGATATTGTGTTAGTACAATAGAAGTTACCTTTGTACATTTTTAAACAAATAAATACGTTTCGTTAACAACTTTCCCTCTTAGAATGGAAATACAAGGATAGGGAAGAGTGTGGGGAATTAATATGCGAGAGTTCTTGCACGGGTCCACTAGTGTAATATAATATGGTAACTTCGGCCATCTAGTGAAATCCTTTCAACAGAAATACGGAAGATTACGAGTTTGCAGCTTTCGAAATTTCACAGGTTTTTATGAAAATCGGACATCACATTTAAAAGCGCACTTTGATCTACTCTTCGAACACATTTTAAGAAATAATTACCATGGTTCTGCCGAGAATCGTACCCCGGCCTTCAGTTTCGTAAGTCGGAACGGTAGCCCTTAGGAACACGCAGACTAACGAAACAAGATAAACCAATATTTAATATAAAGGGGCTTTATAGAACGTAAGAAAATTTTTATCTAGCAGAATATTACATTAAAAGCCACTATTTTTTCAAAGAAATGTACTTGGAATGATATAAAGATCTAATATTGAGGAATATATTGTATTAAGAAATACATCTCAGGCTCGAATAGAGCAAAAAATTTAAAATGAATTTTGATCTCTTTTTGATTGATTTATTAGAGATTGCGAGCGCGACAACTGCTAAGGCCATTAATCCCGTAAGTGTAGTTCATGTTTTCGTCGCGGGAGTGATCTTCCCCCGCTGGCTGGCGAGATCCGGCGCCGACCTACGTCGGCTTGCGAGGATCTTCACCAAGTTTTTGCCATCACGGGGCAGCGCTCCAGCCGGGACAAGCTCTAAGCTCCCGATTGGTCTCCAGACATGAGTAGCGCATTTGAGTGTACGTATGTAGGAGGTGAGGAAAGGACAAGGAAGAGGAACGCAAGATCGCACGCGATCGGTGGTCCGAGTGCTGCTTTGTTAGGAAACTGCTCCGGCATTCGCCTGGTGCTGATCGGAGAAACCACGAAGAGCAGCCGGCCGCTAGAATTCTCCTCCAGAAAGCGGTTGAATTCGACCTGGCAAGTATCGAAAATTCTGCCGCCGTCGGGGGACTCAAACCCTAATACTCCCCGGTCAGAGGCACAGCAGCGACATCAGTTTATGCCCAGAACCACCTTTTCCGGTTGAGCCCATTTTGAGAAAATTTCGGAAATATCCTCGGAGCTCGATGTAACGTGTCCCTCCCCGCCAATGAAAATGTTTCAAATTCGCAGGCCCTTGAGTGTAGCCAGATCGATCGGGGAATGTCAATTTCGGGGGGGAAAAAATTAAGCAAACGGTTTAGACGCAAGTGCTGTCCACAGACGTATGAGGCATTCTCTGCAGATGATACGGACATCTGCAGAGAATGCCTCAGAAGAGGTAGCCAAAACAAATTTAGGAACACCACCGTAGAGAAGACGACGGTCAGACCTTATGGAAACCAAAGAAATTAAATGCAATAGAAACAAGGATATTAATACATATTTACAAAACACGCAAGGCTGGACAACATGAACCGAGAATCATATAACCTGTGTAGGAGATTCTAAATTAACAAAGAGCTTCACCAAACACTTCGCATAACCGAGTACCGAAATTGATACATTTTCATTTTAAAGAGTTATTAAAATGCTTTTATTTACTATATTTTTGGTGACTAAACGTAAAATTATCTCAGTTAACATTTGCAGCTGTCAAAAGACATGAACATGAATTGACTGCATCGCGAAGGATTCTTTTTGTTTCAGAATGGGGTGAACCCCCTACCTCTCCCCCTGGCTATGTGCCTGATTGCTCCTTCGCAATGTAATCTTTTTGCGTGACACCACATTCAATACACATATTTTTTAATTGTCGAAATTATTTCTACTTAAGTATCAGTAAATTGTCGGGAAAGTATTACTCCAAACCTAGTAACGATCAAAAGGTTACCGACATCATTCAGAAAAGTAACAAGTGTCACTGAAAATGCCAGCCACTGAAAATGCCAATAAGGCGTACATCGAAGAACGTGTGAACGCCATTTT
Source organism: Gryllus longicercus (assembly GCA_038098605.1). Classification (NCBI taxonomy): domain Eukaryota; kingdom Metazoa; phylum Arthropoda; class Insecta; order Orthoptera; family Gryllidae; genus Gryllus; species Gryllus longicercus. The sequence goes on along the minus strand of JAZDUA010000166.1, from coordinate 698,028 downwards.
TAAGCGGATATACATATCAAGTAACAAATTTTCTATTTTAAATCAAACATTTCTATTACCATGTGAAATCAGATGTTTGTTTTTTTTCAAATTACACGTGTATACCGGAATGTATTGCAGACGTAACTATTGCATAATTCAATGACCAACCGCAGGGTCATATCTCATCTCACGTCGCTGGTTTTCACTCCCATCCGCGCAACGTCAAATACTTTTTTTTTCTCTCTCTGCATTCAATTACAACGACGCGTAATGAGGGCCGCTCCAGGCGGTGGCGCGGCGGCGCTGCGGTCGCGGGCGAGGTGCCAATGAGCGCCGCGAGGAGCGGCAGCTCGAAGGCCGGCGTCGCGCCACCCGCGCCCTTTGCCTGCCTCCCCCAGCCGTCTCGCGCCACTTCCCTAATGAGCCGCGTCGATTCGAGGGCGCCGGCGCTGCCGGCGCGCTGGGCTGCCGCCGGCGAACGTGGGCGAGCCTGATTCGCAAAGGCGAGGGAGGGGGCGATCGGAACTTAAAAAGAGTTGCAAAGAGCGCTTGAAAGGGCATGATTGCGAAGGATGGGTTGTCAGCTTGGCGGGTACGAGGATGAAGGGATCGGAAAGAGGGCAAAGGAAGAACCAGGAGGAGATGAGCAGTCAGAGGCAGTGTTAATACCATTATTACAATTACCTATAATTGTTATGAGGAACCGCGAAGACCATGAGACAATGGCGAAAATGCAAATGAAGGGAATGGCAGCTGGAGACGATTGTAGAGTGAAGAGTAGAACGGCGAGGAGGGAACGGGAGGGGATGACCATCATAGGGTATTACAGTAGTCGATGGAGGGTATTTTAGACGATTCATTCGCTCTTTTGTTTCTTGGCACGTCAACTGCTATGGTCATTAATATACTGCACTTTATTTTTTGGGTAGTTCTTTCTCCGCTAGAAAGTGAGTTCTGGTGCTCTCTCTTTCAGGTATCTCCGCTAACAAGGTATCGCCACAGCCCGGGACAAGCTCAAAGCTCCAGACTGATCTCCCGGCAAGTATGGTTGTGTGGTGCATGGAAGACTATTTACACGCTGTTTTATGACGAACAATTTCAGGCGTTCTAGGGAAGGCGCATATGCGCGCAGCGACTTCTGGGTGTCAGAGCCGCTGTGCGCACTCGCGCGTTCACCGAAACTCCCGAAATCGTTCAAAGTGGTGCGCGTAAGGAAAGAAGAGAGAAGAATACGGAAAAAAAAATGAACAGGTGCGGTTCGTAAAACCTTTTTTTTAGAGTACTGACTCGGTATTCACCTGTTCTTGGTCGGAGAAATCACGGAAAACTTCTAATCAAAGCAGCCGGTCGTTAGAATTATCCTACTAATTATCCTAAAGATTAATACTCCTAATTATGCTACTAATACCTACAAAACTAGTGTCGGACATATACCACTGTTGGGACTTAGACCTCCCGGTTAGAGACCCTGCAGTTGCATTAGTTGTTGCCCTGAGCTATCTCAGCCGGTCTTTTCGACAGGGGGAAGGATACGAAAACGAGTATGACTGGAATAGTGGCGAATGACCGACAAGAGATTGTCATGCCTCAAAGAAGTATGGAGGTCGCAATATTGTACAAGTGGTACCCCAATTATTGATGTGTTCATCGTTGCGTGTATATCACAAACCTATCCGTATAAAACTTCAGCCATCAACAAACATAATCTACCCAATTAAAGTAGTATTGTATCACGAATAAATGAAGCTTTTGTAGGTTTGACTTTGTGTTTTAGAAAATAATACGGCAAAAAGAAACCACTTCAAGATTCACATGTGGCCGAAGGATTTCGCGACCGAAGTTCACTGCAACTGGACTCCCCGAGGAACACCTCGCTCAGCAACTTTGGCGATAATCCGGATTTGCTTAATACATCGAAGCGTGTCGGTCTCGTGGGGAACTAATCCTCTTTGTGGATCCATTCAGAAAATTCTAGAAATTTCTCAAATAGAACGTGTTTATGGTTGTTGTTTTTTTTTTTCCATTAAGTAATTTGTTTTGGGTGACTCACGGAGACACAGAGGTGATCAATAGCTCGACCCTTCGTTTCCTCTCGACAAATCAATTGGCATAATTTTTAGCCGGTCCCTTTGAGGATATTCAGGGGAAAAAATTCTAGAAAAACGCTTTAGTTACGAAAAACGTGATAGTTACAATGCACCTATGAGTACAACGGTAAAACGCTGTAATTTACTACACTCCCTTTCAGACATTTACTTGAATCATCAATTGACGATAATTAAACCTAATTTGATAATGAAACAAAAATGTAAACAAATATTTTAATCGGTTTTCTTTCATGTAACTATCTATGCCCGAAAATGAACGAGCCTGGCAAATGTAACGTGTTTAAGATTTATTTTTATTGTACATTATTTGCAAATCACTAATAAAACTTGTTAACATGAAAATACGAGCAGGAGGTGCTGCGCTAAGCTGGTGGTGTAGCATTCGATTATTCAGGAATCCAATTAAACGAGTTGTTTCGAAATGCAAAGATTATATTAATCAACTGAAACTAGTGGTGCTAAAACAGCACGTACTTTCTTGCCCGTACTTTCATGCAAAATTACGCGAAAAGTATTCAAATGTTCGAAAAATTGTACATGACCTCATTTCAAAATATATCTTTAAAGAACAGATTTCACTAGGGAAAAATCGGTATCTTCATAATTGTAGTTGTAGTAAAAACCCCCAAAAATGTTTAAATTTTTGCAATTTTCGACAAATTAAGAGTTTTCAATGAACATGAGACCTGCACCATTCTCTTAAACTCCTTTCACACAATCCAACAACAAAATTTAATCAAAAACGATGGAGCCTTTTTTGGAAACTGTGCCAGAAGCTACATGTAAATTCCTCCCCAAAATTAAAATATCGCTTTCAAATTCAAAGGGCCGCGGCATCAGGCACATCGACCGGAAAATATAAATTTTGGAGAAAATAGGCTGAACGGTTCAGCCGCTAGCGTTGTTCACAGACGAATAGACAGACGTTTTGCAGTCATTCGATTTTTTGGAATCAAAGACCCACAAAAAATGGATTCTGGCTACACGACGTATTAGAGGAATGTACCCCCTAAATTTAGCAATTGGATTTATCCACTTTCCCGTTACCAGGGCCCTGCAATAAGAGTTTTCTGCCGAAAAATTCGCCGTTTTTCCGCGCAGCATTACATTACTCTCTTACCCTTAGAATTTTACTTACTCTCCACTCCGTAGCGAGAAAGTAAAAATGACAGAGAGGTGACTGTAAACCGCAACCTGGGGATGATCTAATACCCTCGCCCTGTGAACTGTCCGCCGCCCTTTCCACCACCTTCGCAGGCTTGAGACTGACATCGCATCTAGCCTCTCCACCCCCACCCCCCCACTCCAGCCGAGGAACGCGACAGAATGGGACTGGAAACTGATTAGGTATGCACAAGTACATTGCAACGTTGTAAATCACAAAACACATTGTTTCTCATGTATTCTTAATCAACTTTTTTAATTAGCACATTTACACCAATATACTACTATAATTAATTCAATTATCCGGGTTTTTCGATTTTCCGTGATCACCCTTCCGTGGAATCACCTGGGATAAGGGACGTCTGAATAAGGGCAGCGCCGCAGGCACACGACAGTGTCTGCGGCGTCATAGGAGAAACGGGTAATTTATCAGAGTTCGGCAGATGAAACGGCACAGCGTCTTGGTACCAGCATATCCGAAACAGCTCATTTTATTAGGTGCGCTCGTGCCATGTCAAACACGTTTCATAGAGTACTGCTGAATTGGAAACGTCACACATTATTGCATTACCGCCGACTTGGTGCAAGGACGTGGAAAGGACAAGACGCCAATCCACGTGCCAATCACAGCGCCTCGATGCTAGGGAGCAGGAGGGCGGTCGCGCATTGTTCAGAGCGACCGCACAGCAACCGAGAACTCGCAAGAGTTGTATTGCTGCCTCGGGATGTTTCACAACACACCGAACATTTAAACATTTCAAAGGATGAAACACTCGCTCGCACCCACACATTGCACTGGATTGGACTGTCTGCTCGTCAACCGTCGGTAGCACATGAAAAGGGCATAAAATCATACGACACTCGACTGTGAATGATTGGCAAAATGTGGCCTCGTCCGAAAAGCCCATTTTTAGAATCATCGCGTGCATTAACGAGCCCTTATTTCGCTAAATACGATGGATTTGGTTATTTTGACGACAGAACTATTGTGCCACATCCGTAGCTCGGTTTACGACACAATACATTTCCTATCATACAGGCGCCAACATTTCTGGTACTTAGAATTGGTCAACACCGCTCGTCGCTAACTCAATTCAACTGATGTTAGCAAAGGAGTGGTAGTATGCATTCCGGGGGCTCAAGACAACGTGCGCATATGATGTCGGGAATCGAGTCGGGAGGTTCGAGTTTGTCCCGAACATAGGGCAGCATCCCACTGGGGAACTGGTATTTATTAATACTTCTCTAACACATAGCGTAACATCGAGTAACCGTTACCAATAATACACACACGTGTACTGTTGTAGCATCACTACTTTTCTTATTCACACTCACTTCGATAATAAAAACATCAATAAGTCGCTTACAAGAATTCACGTTTACTAGGAATTCATGTGAGTAACTTTCACATAGAAGAATCACACGGTGAACAGAGCACACTGACCATCGCAAAACCTGTAATACTGAAAACTATAGTTAATAAGACTGATTTTCTCGGAACAGCTTTGTCGCGTGAAAGTTCATTTACTTTCATTGCTTCAATGTCGATAACTTATTTTAATTGTTTCGAAAATACTTGTTTCCTGAAAATAATCAATTTCCACGATTTTTACCCGATCAGATTTTTATTTTCCAGTAAATAACAATATTCCTAGCAATTTCGGCGATGTCGCCATTCTGACAAATCTCCGACCTTCACGTCCACCTCCCCCGACCCGATCTCAGACGCCGCGAGGGAAAGCGCGCTGAACCTTCCCCCTCAAAACCAGCATACGTCAGCGAGAAAATACCAACATAAAATCCTTGCATTAAAGGAAATCAAATTGGTAGCAAAACTCGGCCAACATCAAAGATTTTCATTCCTCTCAAGAAATGAAAAATGCAGAACCAACAGGCTTAATCTCTTCACAACCGGTGATAAAGATTTTAACTTTGCGCAATTACTCCTACTACAGAAGTATTTAATACCAAAAGGGATAAGGAACATGGTGATAGGTTCCCTATGAAGTGAGCTGTCATATAATTTATTTTTGGAATGGCAACATTTTGAAGTCAATAAACTCAGGTTTTTCTTGTTTGTACATTTACTTGAAGTTTATGTAATGTCAAGAGAATGAAAATAAAGTTCATTGAGATTAATTACAATATTTTTATGTATTTCTCAAAATCTACTTAAGTTTTGTAACAGGTTTCTATTATATTCTTACATAAACATTCCATTTTATTTTAATTCAAGTTATGACTGTTAATTCAGTAATTATGATATATACATCACACTTTAAGAAAATGCATTTGTTTATTAAACTGAATGAACCATTGTTTCCACCAAATATTTGTTCAAATGAACCCAGAACATCTCAATTTAAAAAAATGTGTTATGGAAGTCATAAACTAGATTTTCTGGATTATTGACTTAATACTATTATAAAATATTATGGTAAATCTATGAAACAATAAATTTCCAATTTTTGGTCATCAGTTTTGAAAAATGATCATATGCGATCATCTCTTTCATCACTAAAATTGTACTAATTATATGTATTATAAATTAGTTATAGAGTATGTCAGAGCATTGGGAATATTAACTAGTATTGTTAACATTTGAAAATCTAATATTTCATGAAAGTTCTTAATTACAGAAGCGCAAGGCATTTTGGGAACACGTGAATTGTAATATATTAATATTTTTCAAACTTCAACATTTCATAATATCATATACCTATTGCAGCAATATAATGCACCTAATACATCCTCAACACATGAAAAACACAAACATTTATGATAAGTGAGAAAATATAAGACCGAGAAACTGTAGGGAAATGAATACATAGGTTACCAAAAATATATGTAAACTAGCTTTGGATATATTATTTAAAATAAACAACACAATAAGAAATCTCTTATGTACTACCTATGTAAAATATGTGCAACATAAAAGCTATTTTAAATGTATTATTTTGAGAATTAAAATTGTATTTCACATTGCACTCGACTGTCAAAGTGTCAGAACTAACAGATAATGTAACAATTTGAACAGTGGTTATCGCCTTAAGATTCTTGTTTCAGCTTAGGGATGCCGGTACTCGAATATCGATAAATAAATTGACAATAGTTAAATACCTACTTTGTGTAAATGATCCTACCACACAAATCTAAAGAATAGAATCTCAAAGCAGACGACAAATTATTACCAGTATATTATTTGCAAAGATGCATAATTCACTGCATGTGTATGGCAACGAAGATAAAGTATACGCCAAACTTACCAACCTCTTGACAAGAGACAGGAAGAAACACCGAACTGTACAAATTAGTCTTCACCTTTCCCATTAATGATTCCTAAAATTTAAACAAACAATGAGTGTTCCAATTATCTATCTTGTAGCGAACGCAATAAGTCTGTTCACGACAAAGAAGAATTACAAAAGATTAACTATTTTACGCGAAAAACTGATAAAATACGAGCATTACCTCGCCTGTCAAATTCAACGTTATACCGGAAGCGGCCATACTGTGTGAAGAAAATGCAGCATGAAGTTCATTGATGTACGAGATGAAATAGTTTCTTTATTGTATTACTTGAATTGGATACCAATATATAAACAATTCAGGGTGTAAATGAAATAAATCGATTTATTATTGAGACTATATTCTTTAGACTGTAATTAACATATAAGCTTAATTGTAGAACTGTCATGTTAATTGGGACATTAACTATTTTCCCCCTTTTTGTTGCGTAAACTCAGACGTCGCTTTTTATCATAATAGCAGGTCTCTAATTTTGGGCAGAACAGATCCTGCTCAAAGAAAATAAATATTTGATGATTCATAAAGATTTACCGACACCAACATCATGTGCTGATTTCATTATTAGAATGAAATTGCCAACTTCAGTGAACCTTATCTATGCTGATAAGAAATAGATTTGAATCTTCCCGCCTTCTTTGTCCATCACAGGTTCTATTGGGATTTTAAAGTCGGGGCTATTGCTGTCACATGAATTCTTTTTAGGATACGTGACAGCTGCGTGTTGTGGTAGCCTCTACTCGCCAACTTGTGACACCTATTGGGAGGCACCTCAGTCTGGAAGTGATGGAGGATAATAAAATGAAGGAAGGATTTCTAGAAAAAGGAAATGCGAATTTTGAATCTCGAGTTTATGAGAAAAAGGTAAGTGTCGTGTATTTTTTTCGTTTTGATGTCCGATATGGGACAATTTCCATAAATTTAGATGAAATAATTATCGGTCATTTTCCACGATTGTTTGTCTCTTCAAACGTCAGCTTTTCCTTCCGTATCTGACCATTTCTTATTTTAAATGAACATCATTTGCAAATATTGTAGGATTTCATGTGTTTGTCAGTTACATTCTGTATAAAATCATACATCTATACACTATGTGAAACGTTTGGGCGTTCCCCCAACTTAACAGAAGTGAAAAAAATTTTCTACTCACTTAGATTTGAGAGGATGACAAATCACAGATTCGTTGCATTATTACACATACATACTACATTTGGCTGTGTTACAGGATTCCCTTCTAGATCATATGGAGATTAATGTAATAGAAGCTGAGAAGAGAGAAAATGGAGCATTGAACATTAGAGATTTCTACACAGTTTATCTTATAGAAACAAAGTAAGTACCAAATAAATTTGTCTTCTTTATTTTCTGATGTTATTACAGGTTAATATTTTTAAATTTTTGTTATAGAGTCACAGACCCTGAATTTAATGGAGCATTTAGTAAAATAAGTGCATTGTGGCGACGCTATAGTGAGTTTGAACTTCTGAGGACTTACTTGGAAGTAACATATCCATATGTTGTATTACCACCTTTGCCTGAAAAGAAAGTGATGTATACATGGCAGAAGGTTGCTTCAGATACATTTGATCCAGACTTCGTTGATCGTCGAAGAGCAGGTTTAGAGGTATACTATATTTTGTATATACACTTGTGTAATTCAAACATTTAGCAACAATATTTGTTTTAAAGGGAATAAAGAAAAGATCCAGCTTGAAACAAGCTAGGTTATAATGCTCAAAATAAATTTGTTGAAAATGCTACTTAGTTATTTCATGATAGTAACCCCCGTAATGTAATTTGAAAGGTATCAATTCATGTCCATATTTTTGGAACGATGACTTGGTTTGTATTTTCTAGAACTTTTTACTCCGTGTTGCATCTCATCCTGTTATATCACATGACCACTTATTCATTGGATTTTTACAACAAGAAGAAGGTTGGCGAGAAAGTATCAAAGAAACAGGTACAATTATGAATATTATTAGTTTGTTATATTTTTATTGGTTTTAAAATATTGGTAAAATGGACAGTCATGGTGTTTTATTACTTATTGTAGGATATCTGCAATTAGCAGAATCAAAGTTGAAAGCTCTTAGTGTTTCCGTTAGATTAAAACAGCCAGATAAGAGATTTGAAGCAATAAAGAACTATGGCAATGAGTTGCAGGTAAGAGCCACTTATCATTTATTTACTCATAAATTATTTTAATGTTCCTTCCTATTTATATTCAATTTTTTGCCAAAAAATTATTTATTGTTTGTCACTTATTTTGGAATGACCTCTTCAATTAATTATAATATATTATTTTATTCTTCAGAGCAATCTCAGTAATTTGTTGCGTGTTAGAGCCAGAATGGTGGAACGCTTATATGGTATTCATAAATTACATGCCAATTACGGGCGTATATTCAGTGAATGGAGTGCAAAGGAAAAAGAAATGGGTGATGGTTTGCAGGTTTGTCATGTTTGATTTAGTAAATATGTTTTTATTATTTCCTTGTTTGGAGTTATTTCATGTGCATCCTCACCCTTGTGAGAATCTTGAACAATATCATATTTACTTATTTTTCTGCTTCAGTACACATTACAAGTATGATTTTAAATAATTAGATGAATATCCCAGCATTTTATCTCAACATTCATGTGACTCACTCTTTTTCAGAAAGCAGGTCATTACCTTGATTCGTACGCTGCAGGTATTGACATTCCACTTGAAGAAGAGGAACTTTTTGCTGATCAGTTGAAAGAGTATCTTTTCTTTGCTGGTGCATTACAGTCTGTATGTCGACGCCAAGAAATGTTACAGTATCATTTGGAAAGAGCAGAAAGCGCTGTAGCTTCACGTACCACTGAAAAAGACAACGTGCAGAAAGGTGGACAACATATATTGTGTAGGCTACAGTTAAAAACATAAGCCTGAAGCTATTGTTTTCAATAGAATTTTTGACCAAATCAATATTAAAATGTGCCTCAAAGTAAATTCCAAAATAAAGTTGCTTAGTGTTTGTTGGCATGTCTTAATTGTGCACCAAATACATTTCGCATGATATAAATGTTAACGACTTCAATGCTCAAGAATAAACTGCACTATTGAAAGCATATTGGCTATAAAAGTTAGGGTAATGCATTTATAATATTATCAAAAATAGCCTTAATACATCTGTTCATTCCACAGCAAATTCTTTCCAAAAGCAGAAAGGGTTCCCTTCCATTTGAAAAAGTCACAATCCCATTGTAAAAATTAATTTTTATAATTGTAGTTAATCAGAAAGAAAAGTATAAATTGTACCTTGAATTTGAATTTCCATTACAAATTATTAGGAAAAATATACAATAGTTTCGAATATTGCAGTTACATTATATGTATGTATGACTAATGTATTTGAATTACATCAAAAAGAGTTTTGGCATAACCTCTATGAAGAGAAATTTCTTATTCTTGGTATGCTGATATTTAGTATAATATTTGACGCAATACATAGATTCATTGTTCGTTGTGAAGTTAGGTTCAATTCACAATAATACTTCGTTATTGATGGTCTTGTTAGATTGAACAATGTATAATGTTCCTTTTATTACACACGATCATAATTAATTTTTGAGATACTCAAATAATTAACCATTTTTTTTAATGTTAAATTGTGGACTTTATTGTCATGAACATATTCAGTGATGTTTCAGATCTTAGATTTAGACAAATCTTCAGGCATACATTAGTTAAAAATGACAATGAATTGGAATGCAATGGAAAAATCCTTATTACAAATTAAAATTAACAAAATTTTGAAACATCACTAGAATTGTAGTTTTATTATAATAAATTCCATAAATTATGACAAATTTGTTTAATTATTTGAGATGTTGAAATATATTATGGTAGCTTATTATGAAAAGAGCATTATAAATAATTCAATTTAAGTTCAGTGTTTTACGTTGTATAATATTAATCCAATTCTTAAATTCTTTGTTCCTTGTGAAATTAATGATCAATTTAGCAACTGTTAATTTTCAAGTAGGGAGCATTTAGATTTTATTGCACATACTCTGTATGAAGCACATGATATAAAATGCCACTTCTCTTCAATATGCATTTTATTCTTGTTATATTAGTTCTGCATATATTGCAGTACATCAGCCATCTCAATGACTCAAAGTTAATTGGTTTTTAAATATTTCTTGAAAAAACCCATATCTTGAGCATTTCTCTTCTTTGTAATTAGTTTTGATGGTAATATGTGTGATTTAATGGCATGACAGTTATGCATCTGGTTGGTGCATATTGTAGTTAGCATTTGGTTATCAATAGTACATTGTGCATAACGTTTTTTTTTTTTTTATTTATTAATGAGATTGTGTGTTTATAACATCTATGAATTTGTTGGTTGTGTATGATGTAACAGAAGCTATGAAAAATTAGTTTGCCTGAAACTTGGATAAATTGAAACCAGAACTTTGTTATTAAGTTGTCATATATGCCAGTATTGAAAATGAATATTGGAGCTTTTGCATGGTTTTTCTCTTGCAAACCTGCGATATTAAACTTATTAAGTTTTGAAAACATTTTGAAGTATTTTTGAGAATTCTTGATCCTGTGCAGCTCCTTTTTGCAAAATAATATAATGTTTGGGGTTTATATACCTAACTTTATTTTGCCGGATTAGTGATTTTCTAAATGTAATTAGTTTCCTGATTCCATTCAATTTATTTGCAATTACAGTTAATTTGGGTGATGCTTTAAAACTTGTTTTAAAAAAAAGTTTGCATGGAAATAAAGAAGTAAATGTTGAATGTGTTTATTTTTAATTTACTAGTTAGCTTATTTGCATGTGTTGCAGGCAGTTGTTCTCAAAGACTTATAATTCCTTCTTTTTCCATTTTTTAGGCAAAACAGGGTTGATGACAAGATTATTTGGGTCAGCTGACACTGATGAAGTTCGTGAATTGAAAGTGAATTTACTGGACCAGAGAATTCAAGAAGGGAAAAGTAGTATTAGAAATGCTCAGGAAGAGTTAAAGTATGATTTTAAAGTGAAATTTTTATCAATTTTGAATATTTACACTTTAACATATCTGATTATTTATTTGCTGTTTCCAGTGATTTCGCTGCTAATGCCTTAATTGATATTGAACGATTCCAGCATCAAAAGGTTATTGATCTTCGTGAAACCCTGGCTGGTTATGTTGTATTACAGGTGAAAATGTGTCGCAAGGTATGTTTTCTGACTTAACATTTGAGTTAATAAAAATATAATAATCCTATAAATATTTTTGAAAAACTAAAAAATTGCTTGAATCTAAGATTTCTCATAAAAAAATTGTTTAATTAAAAATATTGTAGACTGAAATTTAAAAAAAATGTTGATTCATAAAGACCTTTGTAAGTGATGCAATTACTGTGGTAAGTGTGTTGAAAAATTAAGTAAAAGTACAAAATGTTTGCTGTGCAGATGACGAATTGGTTCCCATGCTCTTTTCCCATCCCCAGTGGTTAATATCATGAACTTATTTACTTCTTGCTACACTTTGGTGTTTCTTTTAAAGTAAAGTTATTTTCTCACAAGGTAAATTTGATTGCAGGGTTTACAGACTTGGACCCACATCAGGGATTGCTTGGAAGCTATTCCATAAAGCCAGGGAGCAGAGTGGATTCAATGTGCTGAAATTTATGGCAGTGTTGTAACTTGTCTTTCTCTCTGATTTGTGGTAAACTAGTTTGGGAGGTTGCTTGTATTGCTATTCACTGCATCACTTCATTTCCTTTGTTGATTTAATTTCAAAAAGAAATTTATGAGAATTCTGATTTACAATGGTTTCAAGGTTGTGAATCAGAATTATAATGAGATATTTTTGTTGTCATGAAGTTATGCAATGTTGACTGTTAAAATAAGTGTTGCTGTTATCTTAATTGTTGAAATTAAATTATTGATCTGATAAACATAGGTATGCTGAATGAGTATATGATTATAATATTAGTATCATCCTTCTTTAGTGAAATCAGTTTCAAATGTACAGTTATGACTTCTCAGTTTGGAAATGGTATTTCCACTAGTTGACAGTCAAAAGAAATTTTAAATGCAAAGCATTCCATTATGAAATAAATTGAAATATAATTATTTTGGTTTAGAATCTTGGGAAATTCTTTTGAATAATGCATTTCAAATGGATCACTGAGCAGATTGTTGCAGTCTTTGATAAATTAGTTTCTTAAATCTAATTTTTTGCCATGTATTTGAAGCTCATTATATTTTCAGTTTAAGTTGTGTTAATTTTAAATGTGAATTTCTATTTCAAAGGGAGTGAAAATATTACTATTCTAATGGCAGTTCAGATCTTAAATTTCTTTCTTATTGCTCTGTGTACATGTTGGCTCGCATAAAGAGTTAATTTACAATTATATACACTGTTAAATAGTGGTCTTACCATTTCACTCATTTTTTGATCTCATTGAAGAACAATAGAATGATGTAGGACATTTCTGTGTATTATTATTTTTTGAATTCGTTTTAAATGTCAATTATTTTCATAAGGGTTTAATGTGTTGTGCAAGAGTGATGCAAAAGTTTCTGTGGCATCTGTTCTCTAATATGTAAGTAATTTATTTCACTGTGATATGTGATATTGCTTGTGTGTGCAAGTGTTAATGCACTTGCTTAATATGTATAAAATTTGTTCATCCAAAAAATGGATACTGATCATCATTAATTGATATCCTATGCAATGCAATATTAATAATGTGCAAGAAGAAAAACATTTTATTTAATATACATGTTTGAATTTCTAAAAATGTACATGTCAAAAGTTGTATTTTCTCCATGTAATTAGATTAGAAATTTTTAATGCTTTACATTTGATATACATTGTTTAGATTATGAGTAAAAGAGAATGTAACGAAGACCAGAGAGAAGGAAATATTTTCCGAGCATTAATTCCTTATATAACATTCATTAAAATGCTATCATAGTTTAGAAGTATGTCTGTATTATCTAATTCTCTGAAGGGAAATTAAATTGATAGTTCAGAACATAATTTAACATAGAATATTGGTTTAGATTGCAGATTTTTAATTTGACTGAAAATATTTGTTCTTGGCGTCTGTTTCCCCTGTAAGAAAACTTATGGTTCATTTACACTCTTGATGATGTTACACAAGGAATTGTTGCTCTAATGCATATTGTATAAGTGACTAGGATGCTGCTGGTCAACACTAAAAATATTTTTGTGTTGATAAACTTAATTAGGAAACCAAAAATATTCACATTATTGAATTGTCCATATTGAAATGTAAGTCTTATTTTAATGTAAAACACAATCCTCAAAACAGGAGTCCAATTTTTGTTGTGTACATTTCCAAGACCTGGTTTTCTTTCAAATATTATGAAGATTTTGAATATCTGTTACAGTGAATTCTTTTAGCATTTCTCCTAGAATTGAGAGGAAAAGAACATCGAGTGGCTGAGCTAAGCAATTCATGTTGTGTAATTCGGTCTGCAAAGTTGAAAATGTGTAATTTCTTTTTTCCCAAAAAAATTGTTTCCCCTCAAAGGTATTGGTTAATAATACAAGGCTGATTCTCCTTGATTCACAAAAAGGTTAACCACATACTCAGAACCCACTGCTTTATATAAGTGATTGCCACATTATATAAGTTAGTCCACAATCTCATGGCGTAAAGGCCACTTAGCTCTGCTTTCGGAATTGACATTTTTAAATTCATAAAGAATATTCTAAGACAGATATACATCTAATGTTATAACTATTTTTTTTATTATAAAAGCCATCAAAATTAGTCAATAAAATGCAGTGTTGGCCTAAAAGTCACTGTCAGGTATACAATGTGCTTAAACTAGAATCTTACAAGACTGATGACTGCCTGATGAGTTTTTTCTGAGAAGGCATTTCAACAGCTTTTTCAAGAGGTTCTTAAAATTTCCACCTGAATGGTAGTATAATGGTTTAGAGGCAGGAAATTGGATTGAGATGTAACAGGAAGACGAGCAAGAATTCTGGAACATTCCATATAGTTACCATTATACTTATAATTAAAATGCAAATCAGTGGCTCCGAGATCATGGATAGAATAAAATAAAAAAGTATTGTAAGATATTGATATTGTATCATCCATTTGATGTGTAATTAAAAACCGTGTATGGGGATGATGGTATATTACAAACAAAACATCTATTAATGGTGAACGTTGGAACAGATTTGGTCAGTTTTGCTTACTTTCTTTTGTAAGCAAATGTTGTACCCCGGAGTTGTATCTGTTTTTATTTGTGATATTGATATTATTTTTTTTATATATAAGTACTTTTATTTTGAATTGTATCATATCTCTGCAAAATGAACACATGCCTTCTGTGAGCATTTGCACCTGCTTTTGAACTTATTCAAATTCTACATCCCATAAAGCTGTTTTATATAATCAAAATAGTGGCAAACAATTCCCGCACAGCAAATGCTAGTCATTTCCTCAGTGTATGCTAATCCTACATCTTCATTCTTTTCCTTCAACCATGTAGAAGTAATTTTGGGTACAAAGAGTAGCTTTTCAAAGATAAATCTGTGCTGTATATATAATATGTGACTGACATCCTTGGAGGTAATCTGAAATACACATTTGGCATTTAATACAAGATAGTCTCCAAAGTTGAGATTTTCATTACTGAGCTGATCAATAATTATTTTTTTCTTTCTTGAAATATTGGATAGAATCCAACTCTCTTAATGAACATACATTGAAGGGAAATTTCTGATTTCACAATATTTAGAAAAAAGTCTATGGTAAATTAGTCTTGGTAAATTAGAACATTTGTCATTATTTGAAGTTGTGTAAAAAGATTAATTTTATACTTCTGACAAAAAGGAAATTATTCTGTAGAAGAGGTTAGATCTTTAAATAACACAAATTCTAAACTGGTAACAATATCTTTGTAACAGTAACATTTCTATGGATTGTTTATATGTAATATAAAAGCCAAAAACATTGCACATTCCTTGGCAGTGGGAGAAACATTAATTATTGAGTTTACGCATTATTTCTAATAAATCATTATATTGAAAGATATTTGACTTTGGAATTGATATGGGAAACTTGATTTGTTTATTGAGTCATGCTCAAAACAATGACAAATTTCCAGAGTAATTGTGTTCTTACTAGGCCTAGGGTGCAGAAACTTGGAACATGACAAAAATACATCTGATGTTACTAGACCCTTTGCAAGTTTCTGCAAGAAAAATCTTCCAAATGTTATTTGTTGTATATTCAGTTATTTACAGGAAAACTTGTGTTGAATGCATAATTGTTATATGTACCTGAATTTGGAACACATTAGGAGACTTATCTGATGTACCAATCCTTGAATGTGATGTTTGTGCTGCAAAGCTTGATTAGAGCATTTATTACTTTCAAATTCATTGCAGGTCGATGAGCTTCAATCGCTATGTAGGTCAGTTTGCAAAAAAAAAAAAAAACATTTTGAGAGAAATATTTATTGAATGAGATGCTATTTTCACCACTAATATTCAAGGCAATATTGTAAATTTTTACTATGCCAAAAAGAAAGGGAGAATTTTTATGTCAACAAATTAGAACTTTTGCAGCTTTTTACTCTGAACAATTGACATTCACTTAATGCCTAAGATTTTTGAGGATGGATTATTTGTATTTTAGTAGATACTCCTATACTTGGGTTTTTCATACTAAAATGTATATCTTCAAGTTTTTTCTCTCTCTTGCAGACATCAGAATACCATGCAATGAGAATTTTTCTGATGTTTCTTTTCTATAATTAGTCATCAGATGTAATAAACTTTGTGACCAAATTCTCAGTACTTTTTGATACATTCAAATATAAATATTTTGTAAAACCAGATGCGGATCCACAGGGGAGGAAATTCCCCCCCCCCCCCAAATTGTTAGTAACTATTGATTTTAAATTGTCCCGAATCTTTAAAGCAAAAGTATTTTTAGATAATCGTCAGTGGCATAGTTGTGACACCAATTACAAAATTTCATAGTTCGAATTATATAATTTCAAAGATTTAATTAAAAATTATAAATTCAGTGGCTACTTTTATGTTGATGGGTGAACCGTTCATGGAAATGGAGGTAACACTAACAAAAGTAGATGCAGTAAGCTTAGATTTTGATGAAATTATACACAAGTTTGCCACCCTTAAATTTCAGAAAGTGTTTTTAAAAAACATGCAATTATTAATTAGGTAAACTGTTTTAGATTTAAAATTATATTTCAGTTACTTTGAATTGGAGAAAATTTTTTGTGTTAAATTAAATACTAACTAATGTCATGTGCAAATAAAACTTACTTTTTATTAAGTATTGTATAAACTATTCAGTAACATATTTTTATATTTAATTTATGCGAGTAGGGGTGATACCATCAAGTTTTGCCCCAGGTGACAGCAACTGAAGCTACACCACTGTGTATTATATAAATATATTTATAAACACAATTCATAATTATATAAAACATGCCTCTGGATCCGCCCCTGGTAAAACCTATGATTTTAGAATATACTTGCAATCAAATTTTACTTTGCTCCTTGTCATTGATACTACTGTGAATTGAGCATTTAAGTATTATTCTAAATATTTTCCTGCACTACACAATCTTAGATTTTCATACAAAAAAAATGTTTGGTTGAAAATATGCTTCAAACATTTGGATATCCTGAAGAAAAATGTTTTCTGCATGAGTAGTTAAGATATTCCTTTTTGTCAATAATTAAGTTCATACTTCTTTTTATACAGGCAAAAAGGAAAGAAATGTGATTGAAGATTTTATCCATTAATGCAAGTTTGTCAAGTATTAATTTTTTAGTTACAATCCTTCACAGAGAGTAATTTCTTCACCAGTTTTCTCATAAGTTTCACAAAATGCAAGTAAACAATTATTTATTTTCTATAAAATGAACATGGAACATGATTCGTACCAATACTTAACAATGATCATATTCAGCAGTGTGTATTATTTCATGTGTTAGGCATGTAAGTAAATTAAATGTAAACAATTACCTGTGCTCTACAGAGACATATCTTTCCTTGTTGAAGCTATTGTGCATATTAAACTGTATGTTTTAATGGACCAAACCATATGTAAATGAATGTGACTGTCCTTTATCCAACATTTATCTGTGTAATGGAGTTTAATGGATAAAAATGTGATGTTTTGGTTGTGAAACAAGCTTGCCTCTTATGTAGAAGCTTATAGAAATGCTATAGGAGTAAATATTGTATGGTATACTGCTGCTGAGGTATTACTTTTCAATTTAAGAATAATATTAATTATGGAGAATTGAAAATGTGATACTTTTTGCGAACTACAAAATTGTGAATAGAAACATTTCTTGTGTAATTCCTATTCTTATGTATCAAAGAAATATATAGCTTATACTGTGTATTGTTAATGTAATGTTTCCTGCAAAAACATTCTCAAACAAATAAATTACAAAAAAATATCTATTGTGCACCTTGTTTTGTAAGATTTCATATTTGTGATATTTCATTCAACCCAAAAAATATTTCTTTAAGAGCCTTTTATGCAAATACCAGTTTTTTTTAATAAAATTGTAGATTATAAGGAAATTTGGAAGACTCTTCCACTGGCACACTGTTAGTTCAATTACTTCATAGAAACACCAATTTACTACAGTATTTTGTCGTTACGGTTGGAAAGCTACTACACCAACCAGATGTACAGAATGAATGCTAATATCTACGTTTCTATACATGATTATTATTCAACTATTTGATGTTGTATTCGTTAGATCTTTGAGTAATAAATATCTAACTATACACTTCTTTATGAAGTGTTTATTACATAGGAATTCCCCAGATTTGGAGAATATGAAAATCACTCTACAGTTTCAGTAACTTCAAAATCAAATTCTCTATATGCTTTGTATTAACTTTAGTAGCACACAAATGTTACAATGAAGCCAATTAAAAAAAAAACATGTAAAGTCATAAAGAAAATCACTTATCTAGTATAAAGTTTTATTTCTATTGAAAATTTGTTCTTTCATTTTGAAATACATAATACAAAGGCAAACAATGATAAACGTAATTTATTTCACAATGTTGACAAATCAAAGATCAGGCAATATTTACAATAAATCAATTCATCTTCCAATATTCACTTAATAAGCAATAAAGAATAATAGCAAATTACAGTCCATTCATTTCAGTTTTGGAATGTAATACTGTTTTACAGTCCAAAAATACAATAACAACCTAGTCTAGGCATAATGAAAGCAAAAACTAAAACTGTTAGTATATCTTAAGAATTATTTACAGTTGTTCATAACAAGATAAAATATGCCCAATTGCCATTGATTTGTGATACTGATTTTTTGCCATCTGCAACACACATTTTAGCTGGTACGAAGTTGATAATCACCATTTTGTGTTATGTATCTCACCCATGGTAAAGCTTGATACCCACTTTTCTCAATGATTTTCAAATATCTTACCTGAATTCCAGAGGTTGTGAAATAAGGAATTTCAAATTTTACTTGTATAGGAGGCTTCCCTTCTATATCTTCACCCTCTACACTAGGTAAGCCAAAGTGGGCACGCATTAAATATTCCTTTCCACCTGGAAAGGATTTTATTGTCCATGTAATAGCATTTTGTTCAGGAGCATACTTCACACTTCCAATAGTGGTTTTAAACTTTGGAGAATCTGCATCAGCAGGTACAGGTATAACAATTTCCACATTATTGGCTGTTGATCTACGTTTAAATTGTGATTTTGCCTTTATCATATACTCTACCCTGCTATGAGCATGCCGCTCAATAACTGATTCAATCCAAATGAGAGGTTTTACATGTGTATTAAGACGGTATGACATTAATTCAAATTCACCATCAGGTGGTATAAATGAAATTGTACGATCATTTTCAAATCTGGACAATCTAACACACTGATGAAATTTGACATCTTCTAGCTCCACTGATTTTGATTTTCCTCTGCCAGTACTTTCAAAGAGTACTTTATCATTAAGACCTAACCGCAATTCTGGCATGCCTGACAGATACACTCTCATTTTAATAGCACCCACAATTTCACTTCTAAGAACATTGCCATTAGCATTTGCCAACAAATTAACAGATTCTATTACATCTAAAAATACTTCATTTTTCCTATATTTAATGCCCTCTGATCTCCAAGAAACTGCATTAGTCACAGCCATAGGTATCCTTGGCTGTATTTCAAGCTTATGACCCTCCTGGGTTATATACTCCTGAAGAATCTTACTATCAGTAGTTTGAGGATAACCAAAATCAAGAAGCTCGTCCAATAATTCATAAATTATAACAAAATTATCTCTAATACTTTCCTCTTCCAACTCTTTAAAATACTCAATCATTACTTGAACTATTTTATGAAGAAAAACAAATACCAAAGCTATGTTTGCATTCTTCTTTGATGTTGATACGATATATAAATTGTTGTATTTAATGTAAGCAAATGTACATTCAGTCGTCTGCAGTATTGGAGTTAACATTCCTTCCTCCTCTTTCTCCATGAGAAGGGCCATGAACTTTTCTATAACCCCCATATCAATATCACCCCGGTAATTTCTAGAAATAAGCACTTTCCCCTTCACGTCCAGTAGGTACACAGCGGACGACGACATGATGACTGCTATCCTGCACGATTCTCAGATATAAAAATGTACTCTTCTAGTTTCAACACTTCGCCATTATCACTAGACACACCTGCCGGTCCAATTACGTATCAGCACGAGGAGCAACGTTCAAGAAAGGCCACTTCCTTCACAATTACAACATCCATTTTCCATTTACTGCATTTGTAAACTGTGTTGCACCATCTTCAGGTAACGATGAATACAAATGCAATATAACAAGAAACTGCAGTGCGTGTGACAGAAACCACGTATGCAATTACTGGCCATAGGCCAGCAGTCCAGCACCAGCCAGCATAGCATAAGCAACCCAAAGAGTATATCTCAAGCAAGCAACCAACCAACCGAAGCTTTCGAGCGAGCGAGCGAGCGAGCGAGCGAGCAACCACGCAAGATGTCAAAGACCATTTCAAGAACATTACGCTCACAGAGTGCAGCACAATCAAAGAACGTTTTTGGACAGCCTGTTACGAAATTGCACCACCATCGACTACTTACTTATTCCGTGACCATTGCAGATACAGTAAAACCGCACATTTTAAACCATTTAAAGTATTCTACACATACAAATAAAAATGTAAGTATGCTTAGAAAGAAATCGTGTACATACTGAAAAAATCTTTAACCATATTCTATCAATTCATATCTTCATCTTCTTGTGATAAAGAATTAAATATATAAATTGATGGGGTAAATTATTATTGTTTGGTTCATGTTTGTTAAAGTTTTGTATAAATTGCTTTTATTGGTTTCTTTTGAAAATATAACTAAGTATATTATGTACTAATTCGTCATACGTTTTGAAGATTTCTCGTTCTCTTTGATAAAGCATAAGCAACTTTTGAGTTTCTTTTATTTTCTTACAATATTTATTCCTGTCCTCCGGAACAATCGTTACATTCCACCTTTGTATAAAATCTTCTTTTCTTCAACTCATTTTTGTATAGTTTCATTCCACCACGGTTCTGTTTTCCTTTATGTATGAGTCTGGGGCATTTCTCCAATAGCTTCACTAGCAGCTTCCTGGATATATTTTTTTATGTAAATGTAAAGTTGATTTGCTGGACTTTCTTGTATTTTACTGATTTTGTTCGCTAGTCTAAGTTCGTAAAAAACCTTTATGGAGTAATCTTGAAGCTTCCTAACATCCTCTATCTTGTATTGATTTTTATTTACATTTTCTATATCTCCTGCAGTCAATCCTATGTATTTTATAAATAAGAAAAATATCTCTGTGATCGATAGATGGTGATCTGATCCGCATTATGATCTTCTTATCACTCTTACATCTTGAA
Organism: Gryllus longicercus; assembly: GCA_038098605.1. Classification (NCBI taxonomy): domain Eukaryota; kingdom Metazoa; phylum Arthropoda; class Insecta; order Orthoptera; family Gryllidae; genus Gryllus; species Gryllus longicercus. The sequence goes on along the minus strand of JAZDUA010000166.1, from coordinate 676,502 downwards.
CTTTTATCTGAGCTTTCTGTCTTACTATTATATAATCAATTACTGACTTTAACTTTGTTGGTTGTGTCCACGTATACCTATGTACATCTTTCTGAGCGTACTTACCGTTTATTATTTTTAAAGAATTTTGTTGACACATTTAATTCTTACTTCCATTTTTATTTAATTTTTCCCAAATCTTCCAAATATTGGATCATTTACTGCTTTTCCTGTCCTTCTATTTGGGTTTTCCAATAAAATAATTTCTTTGCGCTTATTGATTTTTTCCAGTAAGTATGTCAACTATTTATAAAAGGTATTTTTCTTGTCAACAGGTCACGTCATCATTAGGAGCATAAACTACTATTATTACAACTGCGTGATTTTTAATTTTATTAATTTTGTACCTTGAGTATGCGATCACTGAGACATTCCCAAGATTTGATAATTTTCCTATACTTCCTCTTTAGTGCTATGGACTCCACTCCTTGCCTTTTCGTCCTTGTTTACTCCACTATAAATATGTACATACTCTCTTTGTCTTCTGATCCCTTTCCTTTTCTCTTAGTTTCGGTAAAGGCTATAATATCCAAATCACATGTATTTATCTTTTTGAATACCTTTTGTTTTGTGGCTATTCCTTGGGTATTTCATGTACCTATACCAACGAGCTAGAATTTAGTACATAGAGTGGCTGAAGCGCCTCCATCTTTGAAGCAAATTGAAGTCATGTTTTTTGCCGTCAAAGCAGCGCCCTCTGGGAAACAAAGTATTCTATACTGCGATTTATGCAACTCTGCACATGGCAGGTTTCAGCTTTTCACGGTTTCTTCCAATCGGGAGCTTGAACCTCACAATAGTGACGTCACTACGGTGACGTTAAAGCTCCTGATTGGATGAAGCTGTCTACAGCTGATACCTGCCAGGGGCAGAGTTGCGAAAATCGCAGTATATCATTACGTGTTGTGCTGGTTACGGACGGTTATACCGCCACTCGTATGTTTTGACCAACGAGTTAGAGATTGTATCTCTAACTCGTTGGTTTTGACTTCACAAAATATTGCGGCCACTAATTCGGCGGGCCACCACCGAGAGCGCTGAAACTATAGGGACAGCCACTCTATCTAGTACATTCTAGCTCGTTGGACCATCTCTATTATACTATTTCATGCACCCGCACTACCGAGCCACAATCTTCGCCTACACCCCGGAGCCAAGCAGTGGCTTTACCCTAACGATCTCGGCCATCTGACCGGCTATGTGTCCAAATAGTGCAAAGAATAATTAAAACAATATTTAAAGTATGATTATAGATTATTAAAATCTTGACTTTTACGATTAGCAGAAAAGTGGACATGATTTTCTGGCGGATTCTCACAACATGCTGACCTATTATTGCAGCTGAACCGCAAACGTTGAGTATGGAAGAGAATAACGAACCCATCTTCTGTTCCAGGCACCTGAGTCGAATTTATCATCATTGTAATCAGCTAAGATATTTCCGTCTACTGAAACTACGTGATAAGTCCTGTCTGTGTATCTCCCTCCTTGAAACGTTGGTGTTTCTATAACGAACGAATTAAATTGAAAGTCTATATCCACATCTAAAATTTTGGAAAAAAAATCCGTTTATATTCGGCCTTTAGCAAAAGCAGTTGTTTTAGGGCATGCATAGCGTGCTAATAGTTCATTTTTTAACACTAGTGCTAAACGCTTGAGTAACACGATACTCAAGAATTCAGATAAACATGTGAATGCAACAAAGAAAATAAAATTCATTCGACTGCATCAGGTACTACCGACATTGACTTATCATTAAGTAACTTGCATAATTGAATAAAATAAAAAAAAGCCAGTAAGGCGGTTTGAATTAAAGGTGTACAGAATAGATTATACTCGTACTTTCTAGTATTGTCATCCCAAATTTCTCGATTTGTTTCCGGGTAGAACACGCCATTGCAACTTGCATTGATTGAACCTTTTTATACATGTGAATTGTTTTTGTGTGTATCCAAATGCATGAGCAATGGCCACTCCTAACTTACAGTGGTAGTGGTTTGCATGAGTAAATCGGAGAGGTTCACAAACAAATACTCGTATGGTAGGGGGGGCTCATTTGCCTCTATCAACACACCCAGACATTCGCGAGGCTCTACGGTACTACAAAGGCACATATATATATATATATATATATATATATATATATATATATATATATATATATATATATATATATACAATCCTTAAGACTTTCAGCACAATGTGGGTAGAATGTTTTTCCTTGATGAAGAGTTTGAGTGGACTGCACCACTCAAAAGTAGTGAAATAAGCATGTAGCATGCATAGTAAGTCCCCTGCTTGGATTACAAAATCCTGTACTTTTTTAGACAAACGTAGAGCCATGCAGCCACGTTTACTTCGCAACAATTCAACATTAGATGATAACGGTGAAACTTAATATTAGCAAAGTGAACGATGTCAACATAAGGTTGCCAAGAGCACAAAGCTGTACAGACAACCTGCAGACGATTAGAACAAGTTCAGATTGCTGATTTAAATGTTGAAAAGATCCTAAATAAATGCATAAATAAATAAATGCCATTTCAAATACGTACTTGTTAATACACAAATCTAGTGTTAGGCACTGGGAATCTTATGATTTCGAATATACGTAGTACGTAAGTATAGTATTGTGTGAAATCTATTGATTTCACACTTTACAAAATGCATCGCAAAAACGTCTCACATTTCTAAAGAAAATGAATATGAAATAATGTACAGATTATAAATTTACTTAATGATCGTTAATTCTATTTGAATTACATTGATCTTCATTAATCAATGAAGATCATAGCACAAAACCTGCAGATAAGAATGTTAAGGTCGAATACTGAATATGCTTAACAAGTTCGAACAAAATGGAAAATAATTTAAAATTACGCAAAAACGATTAATATTTTGAAAGTAATGTATGTAAATTATTTAAATATGTAACACTGTTAAAAAGATTACATTAATAGTGAATTCTCTTTCTTCAATATTTAATGTGTAGTTCAGATTCGGAAAAAAGGGATCATAAAACCAAAAATTGTGAACATAATTATGTCAAAAGTATTAATATTTTTAAACTAGTAATGTTACAGAATGGCACAGACTTTCCCGTATTAGTTTTCCATTTCCTTTGGTCTCGGCTAGTTACTCGGACTTGCTTCATACTCTTACCTGTTGTCATCTATCGCCCCAATTTTTTTTTTAAATTTCCGTAATGGTAGAACAGAAATATCATTTTAAGAAAATTAAAGAACAGTAAAATCTTATCCTAAATGGCAATTTTCTTTGAAACGAATTCAAAATTTTAAGTTATTTTTCACAGACGGCCGGCCGGACACTTTTTCAATATTAACACATATTAAGGAAAACAACACTTTTTCAATATTAGGGTTACATGAAGCCCCCTGAACACTAAATATTTTTTTAAAAGCGGTTCCAATTTTTTTCTTTAAATGTTTTGTGCAAATACACTTATAAAACTGGCATAAGTCTGATTTTCAGGGTTAACTCTGGATTTTCGAAAATTTTGAAATTTTGAAATTTTTCGGTCGTCTTCCTACAATTACAAAATTAAAGATAGAGAATTTTCCTTAAAATAAAATTTGTTCTTCATAGTTAATTATTTCATTAAGGTCATGTACATTTTTTTTTTTTAAATTTTAGTAGTTATCGTGCAGTATTGTGTGCAATATGAGCAATTTTAAAGTAAATAACAAAAACAAGCTTTTCTAAAAAAAAACGAGCCTCCAATTTTTTAAACTTTAAGTAGGGTTAGTGCTAACATCAGTTTGCTCTATTCTTTTTGTTTTTTCAAAAATTACAAAAATGCATTTTTTTACATGCCTCTCATGTCGTTAATATTTATATTAGCGGTGATTTGTTCACATTATTGTATTTATGAGTACATGTGCTTTAATTAATCTTATAAAGCTTCTCAAAAACTTAACCTTTTTCTGTAAAAACTGCCTCAAAATTGCGTATTTTCAGATACGTTTGAACGTCATTTTCTCAAAAAATGCTCCAAATGTTTTTTTCAAATTTTTGAAACGGGTAGTACTAATTGCACTCTCTAATATGACGTAAAGTTCATTTTGAAGTACTTTTTTGTTTTTTCAAAAATTACACAAATGGAATTTTTTATAAGATCTCTCACGCCGTTAATATGTACATTTTCAACATTTGGTAAACACTACTGTATTTGTGAATTGAAGTGCTTCAAATGACTACTAATGAAGTTCTACGAAAACTTAAAAAAAGTTCTGTGAAAAGGAGCTTCAAATTTCGTATTTACGATCGTGCTTAAGAGCCATTTTCATAAAAACTGTCATTTAGGGCAAGGTTTTACTGTTCTTTAATACTTTTATAATAATATTTCCGTTCTATTAGGAAACCGAAACATGGAGAAAATTTAAAAAAAATAATATACTTTGTGCAGCGATTGATGACAGCTGGCAAGAGTATCTGTCAAATCAGAATAGCTAGCTGAGACCAAAGGAAATAGAAAACTAATACGAGAAAGTCTGTGCCGTTCTGTAGCACCACTATTTTCATAGTGTTATGGGGTGATTATAGATAGCAGGTGTAAGTGCCAATACGTTTGACGTATTCGGCGATTAAAGTGCCAGCTACCTGAAGGGTCTATTTAATGTATTATAGATAATGAATCACTTGCATTAAGCGAACTGACTGCTTGAAAAAGTCATGTTTACTGGTGTGTACATGCTGTCACATTTTTTTAACAATGCCTGAATATAGTGATAAAAATATATGCAAACAACGTAGGAAAGGCGGTGGAAGGACATCTGATGAATATTCAAAGTTGTAATACGTAGGAGAAGAGTACGTCAGTAAAATTAGAGCCATTGTTCCTTCTAAAGAAACGCCGAAGGAACTTATGTATTGTAAATCAAAATATGTGTAAATCCTTATCTTACTTGCGAAGAAAGCAGCTGTTCTAACGTCTGTGAAAATTAGATCATATTAGGCAACGTAAGTATTTAATAGACTCATATCATTATAACATGTTAGTGGGCAAATGTATGGTACTGCTATCTCAAAGTGGGCGTCAAACAACTGCAATTTACACTGCCTAATCGCGTAAGCGAACTCGTAAAAGAACTCGTCCACTGGACCAATTTCTCTTTTGTCAGTTTTCACAAAAATATTAGAGAGGCTTTTCTATACGCGATTGGAAACTTTTCTCAGAAAAAAACGATGCGTTTTCAAACTCGCAACACGGTTTTAGAAAATCAAAAGATGCAGAAACTGCCATTTTTATTTTCTCGCACTTACTAAAGTAAGAAGAGAGAGTATTGTAATCTTGCGCTGGAAAACGGCGAATTTTTGACACAAAATTCTCTTATTACCGCGCCCCGGTTCAGAAATGTGGATAAATCCAGTTGCTAAATATAGAAAACAAATTCTTCTAACACATAGTGCAGCCAGAATCCATGTTTTGTGTGTCTTTCATACTGAAAAATCGATTGATAACAAAACGCCTGTCCGTCCGTCTGTGCACAACGCTAGCTCATAAACAGTTCAGCCGATTTTCTCCAAAATGAATATTCCCCAATCATTGTGGCTGACTCCATGGCCGCTGAATTTTGAAACGGAAATTTTAATTTTGGGGGATACTTTACATGAAGCACCCCGAACATTTTCAAAATTTAAAAAAAAATGGCTCCAAATTTCTTGATTAAATTTTGTTGTTGAATAATGCAAAGGACGTTTAAGAAAGTGATGGAGATCTCAGTTTCGTTGATATCCCCGATTTTTCGAAAATTGTCACAAAAAATTGTAACCTACAAAATTGAAGATGGAAATTTTTTGCCTCAGACCCAGTATGATGTACAAAATTATCTCTTTAGAAAAACGCATGTACAATTTTTTGAAAAAAGTAGTTTTTGCGTAATTTGCACTTGAAATTTACGGTTTTTTTCTCAAAAACCGCTCCAAATTTTCTTTATTTTTTCTCCACAGATGTAATAAGGAACAGTAGTAATATAGTGCTAGTCGGGCATTGCTCGTTTGTTTTCGAAAATTGCAAAAAAAAAAAAAAAAATATAACTACAAAATTGAAGATGGAGATTTTTGCCTCATACAAAGTCTGCTGAAAAAATTTAGCTCTTTAAAAAGGTCAGGTGCAATTTTTTTGTAAAAGTTAGTAGTTTTCGCGTAATTTCTGTTTGAAATTAATGAAGCATATGGGCGTCGCGTCGTACATAACTTACAACATTGTAATATTGCGAGAAAGTATCTGCTGTTGTAGTTCCACTAGCTTCGACTTGTCTCTCATGTAGTTAATATTTACATTAGCGGTGCTTTGTTCACATTATTGCATTTATGATTGCATGGGAGTTGAATAATATCGTATAAAGTTTCTCGGAAACTCAGAGGTTTTCTATATAATTGAGCTCCAATTTCCGCATTATCAGAAACCCTCAACGCCTTTTTTCTCAAATAGCTACGTATTTTATCTTCAAACGTTTGGTGCGGATAGTGCTAAATGCACTTCTTAAGACGACGTAAAAGTCATTTTTCTGTATTTTGTTTTAAAAAATGACTCAAATGTAATTTTTTTTTAAAAATCTCACGCCGTTAATACACACATTTGGAGCGATTTGTATATATTATTGCATTTGTGAGTGAAAATGCTTAAAATGATTTCCAATTAAGTTTTTTTTAGAAACTCACAAGTTTTCTGTGTAAACGAGCTTCAAATTGTGCATTTAAATAAGCTAAAATAGCTCTTAAACGACACTTTCTTAAAAAAGCTCCCAATTTTTCAAAGAAAATGTCTAAGCAAGTCGTTGTTTAAGGTCTGTTTCTAAGCATCTTTTCTCTAAAATATGCATATATTTTTTATAAAGTATCCTCTAAAATGCTAAAATACAATATTTTTAACATTTTGACTAGTCATCGCTGCATCTTTAATTGACCAGACGAGTCGCTTCAAATGTAGCCAGCAAATTTAGAAAGAGAACAGATTAATGAAAAGAAACGAAAAAATAGTTGTAATGTAAAAGACAAAAGAATTAATTTACTTCAGTTACAAACGCTTTCTTCCACAATTGCTGAAATTACCTACTTGACACGGGGCTTCATTAACACTAAGATCCCCAACAAATATATGATGCGATCAACATTACTACTGCAATAATAGTATCAACATTGAACTACTGTTGATACTATTATTGTAGAAATATTGATATTCAACTTATTCTTTGGATATACGAGAGTCTCTATAAAATGATCTCGTATCAATTATATATTGGAAAATATGTAAAATGTTCATTACCCTTTCATTTTTAAATACAATTTTATTTAAAGGAAATATAGTGATATACATTGAATTCAATGCTTAATGAGTACATTGAATAATTGATGCCATTAATAAGATTTTCCTTTCTTTCACTCTTCTGGTTTCTTTATAAAGTACGCTCGTCTTTCCAGTTTTAAATAAATTAATTGGATTTAAAACAAATCTCATATCTCAAATCACAGTTTTCGTGTTAAGAAAAATGCATATTAAATAAAAGAAGACTAAAATTATAAAGATTTATCCTAGAGACTTACTTATATTCTATTAATCACTGTTCTTCTTTCTTCGCTGTAGATCATTTTATTCAAAATTGTTTTGTCTAACAATATACGCCAAACATACCAACGGTATATGAATCGAACAAAAATGTAATGTACGGTGCATCGATTTTTCAGTAAACCTAAGTTAGACTCAAATCACATTGTACTATTGTACGATTGAACAGTCCTAGTATTAGGTTCTCAAAATTCAGGTTCAAGCACTTTATTTTGAACCATCTTGAAAAACTCTGCTTCCTTAGAATTAGTTCACAAGACTAGGGATAGATGCTGCACTGTACTATCAGACGTGAAATTTCTATCTTCTGATCTGGACTATTTCTCGATCGTTTAGAGGCTGTGGAGGTCTGTAATTCTTCATGATTGGTTTTCCGTTCTCTCCCAGGAGCTGCCGAAATTCGTCCATCTGCGCAATAGTGTAAAACAAACACTTCAAAAATGAGTTTCAGGAAAAAGCAGAGGGCATTTTTTGGTAAAGATAATTCAAATTAATATGTAAGTTATTACTAATAAAATAAGATAAAAACAAAAGTCATATCATTGTCGGCAGTTGATGAATATTTGGAGTTTCACTCGATTCACATTTTATGAAGTGCTAGTATTTCCATTTATAAAATGAAAGTGGCATTGAATATAAAATGTATTGTTTGTAAAAAAACTTGATATTCACGGTATTAAACATAGTTTTGACAATCGTCACTGTAATTAACATTATTTGCATGTTTACGATCACTAAATAAAGGTATAAGAATGAAATTACAGCGAAGGGAATTAACTAGAATTTACGCATTTTGAACGTGATAAAATTAACTCTAACACCCTCGTCTAACCTGTGGTTTGTTACCTTAGGTCTGTTGTAAATAGTATGTATCTGATGCCGTTCAAATTCACAAGTAGGATTTCGTGATCCATTTTACATCAAGACCTATTTTGACTTACTACGAAGCTTCTTTCATCATTTAATCCATTTCAAAAAAGCAAATGTTGAAAGAAGATATTTATGAAGATAACCTTGTTTTCACTAGACCACTTCATCACCCGCGATAATCAACGCGCGTGGTTGGTCAAAGATCTATTAATGTTAGTGAAAGGAGAGCGAGATATACACCAGACCAAGGCTAGAAGAAAGTGCTAAAAATTACAGAAAAAATAATAAAAGACTACGGGTTAAAAAATAAATTCAAGAGCTTCCAGCAACTTATCGATAATATTTTCTTTTATGAAAAGGATATTCGCAATATAATTATGTCCAGATTTTTTTACTGTCGAATTTTCAGGGGTTCCTTCATCATGTGTCAGTACATTAAAGATAATCATTAAAATGGCTGTAAGACGTCGTTGTTTTCTCAAACGTGTCTTCAAAATAGACAACTATCTAAAATAAATTTCCCTTTGGTTTCAGCTTTTATGAAAGGGTCTTCATTCAATATTCGTCATCGCTTGTTGCATCATCGCATCATTGCTTGAATAAAATTGTGTTAAACAATACTGGGGACCCCTCCATCGGAGGCCCTGTTACTGCTAATGCATTCGATTTCATTTATGTTTTGTAAAAAAAAACTAAAAATGACGTATGGGGTAGAGGTACAGAGGTTTTCTTGTTCTCCAGAATCCCTAACACATCCCTTTACATAGTTGAGTACCAACGAGAGCGCGGTGTGGAAAATTAGAGAACTAGAATTGTTTGCTTCCGAGTATTAGAAAACGTATTTGTATCGATAAACGAAGCACATACTTGAATATTGCTAACAAAATAGAAACCCTCACGCCCCGACTCTCCTCCCACCATATTCATCAATTCAATTCAATTAGATTCGATTCATACGATTCAATTATGTCTTATTTTACTTGGCGGGGCTTAACTCTCTCACTTGACCATGCAAATTTTGCTACTCTGCGTTCGCCATGCAGCAGAGAAAGAAGGTATTACTCGGGCGATAAAACAGGCGATTTGAATTTAGCTCAGCTTCTTTTAGGTTTGAGGATCTTTTTCATGCAGTAAACTTACAACATGGGAGCCGTCTTTACTTCCCTTCCGAAGGAAGACCAACAGATAATTTGTTCTCCCTTACAAAACTACGGCTTCGATCTGGTTTGATCCTGCGAATTTATATTAATTTTGCTATGCTTTTTTCGTTTCATCTATCAGAAAAAGAAGTCATCGCTCGGGCGACGAAACAGGCGATTTGAATTTAGCTGAAAGGCGTTTTTAGAGAGGATCTTTCACATGCCGAATGTCTATAACATGGCCCATCGAAATCAACGGTTTCGATCGTATTTGAAATAGCAAACATATAAATTATGCTACGCTTCTTTCGCCATCTAGCAGAGAAACTAGTAATCACTCGGGCGAAGAAATAGACGATTTGAATTTGTGTTTTGTCTTGTGTTTCTTTTATATAAAGTTAATCTACAACATGGGACAGTCGGCTTTACTTCTCTAAATATTTTTTCTCCCGTAAAATAGGTATAACAGATCCGAGAAGCTAAACGTTCCACCTCCCCCGAAGCACCATAATGACCCCTCGCGTGCCCTCTCACCTGCGCGGCAGAGACGTGCATGGGCTCCTTGCGCAGCACCCACGATACCGACTCGAAGCAGGGCGGCGTGGTGAGGGAGCCGTTGTACGTGAAGTACTGCTTGTCGAAGATGGGCAGCAGCGCGGCGACGGCGAAGGGCGGCAGCTGCGCCGCGTGGTGCGCCTCCCGCACCTCGCGCAGCGCCTCCGTCACCGGCGCCAGCCCCGTGTTGTTGTGCTCCGATAGCTGCCAACACACGTGTATAGAACTAGATACACAGACATAGTAAACTAGAAATATATTTATATAACATACTAGAAGTATACCATATATGTATTGATTCTGCAAAACGAAAGATCAATAAATAATAATTTATTACTCTAATAATTACTGTAAATTACGCCTTATCGGCTAGGAAACGACGAGCTACGAGTAGGTTAATCATGTTACAACTAACCATTAGTATACACTATATATTTTTTTCATTCAGCGCACAGAGATTAGAAAAGTGAAGTTTCAAATGCCACTTATTTGTTGAATGGGCAAGATGTACCAATACGATCGTTCTTGGATAAAATTTCGTGAAGAGGATCACCTCAAAACATTTTTAGATTTCGACAAAAAACGCATGTCTAATAGGACATGAAACAATAAAAAGTTATTTTCAGATAATCCTCATTTCAACAACGTTCAGAACAATCCAAGTTTGTTCTTAGGTTAAATAATTAAAAAATCGGAATCCGTTGATTAATATTCTGGCGCGATTTTTACGCGTCTGTAGTACACGCAATATTCGCAAAAATAATTTTCAGTAAGTGCAGGCAATACCTGACTATTGGAAATATTATGTCGAACAAAAACTAATTCACTTACTTTACTTTTACGTTGATTAATTTCATTAGCAATTGCCATATTGTAAAATATTGATTGTATGAAATATGGGTCGATTCTGCAGCAGAAATAATCTAGAAGACTGTAATTTAAAAGTTTCCAGTGATTGTAATGTCCGAGACTTTCTGACGGGCGGCAGTAGCTAGTAAATTCCTACCGTTTACATCATATCAGCATCGTCATATAGCAGGAAAACTGTACTTTTTGGAATGTGCGCTTGTTCACACGCAAAACTGTCATGCAACTTAAAAATTGCGCAAAAACTAACATGAAATTAATGGCAGTTCTACCCTATATTTCTTTTGTATCTTCCAAAGAAACTATTTCGGACGTTTTAGGACATCTTCCAGTAGACCAGACAGAAAATGCTCTTGCTGACAGAGAGAAAGAGAGAGAGAGAGAGAGTGAGAGTGAGAGGCAAAGAGAGACAAAGAGAGAGAGGCGGAGAGAGACAAAGAGAGAGAGGCGGAGAGATACAAAGAGAGAGACAGAGACAAAGAGAGAGACAGAGACAAAGAGAGAGACAGAGACAAAGAGAGAGACAGAGACAAAGAGAGAGACAGAGACAAAGAGAGAGACAGAGAGGCAAAGAGAGAGGCAGAGAGGCAAAGAGAGAGGCAGAGAGGCAAAGAGAGAGGCAAAGAGAGAGGCAAAGAGAGAGGCAAAGAGAGAGGCAAAGAGAGAGGCAAAGAGAGAGGCAAAGAGAGAGGCAGAGAGAGAGGCAGAGAGAGAGGCAGAGAGGCAGAGAGAGAGAGAGAGGCAGAGAGGCAAAGAGAGACAGAGAGGCAAATAGAGAGACAGAGGGGCAAAGAGACAAAGAGAGAGACAGAGAGACAAAGAGAGATACAGAGAGACAAAGAGAGATACAGAGAGACAAAGAGAGATACAGAGAGGCAAAGAGAGATACAGAGAGACAAAGAGAGATACAGAGAGGCAAAGAGAGATACAGAGAGACAAAGAGAGATACAGAGAGACAAAGAGAGATACAGAGAGGCAAAGAGAGATACAGAGAGACAAAGAGAGATACAGAGAGACAAAGAGAGATACAGAGAGACAAAGAGAGATACAGAGAGACAAAGAGAGACAAAGAGAGACAGAGACGAAGAGAGAGAGACAGAGAGACAAAGAGAGGGAGACAGAGAGACAAAGAGAGAGAGACAGAGAGACAAAGACAGAGAGACAAAGAGAGAGACAGAGAGACAAAGAGAGAGACAGAGAGACAAAGAGACCGAAGGATGACTGGAAATAAATTTATTTTAATCAAACTTAATCTCGAGAACAGTCGGCAAGGGAACCTAGCGCTTGACTCGATTGCGGTCAGTCCCACTGGGGGAGATACCTGGAAGAAGGAGGAAGGAAGGAAGCCGACGTTCAAGTTGGCGCCAGATTTCGCACTCGAGCAGGAGGGAAACGCCGCCACCTCTCCTGATATAACAAGCACTACACTTACATTGCTTATTACCTAAGTAGTTTACGCGCCAGGAACTAATTACAAAAGTCGGCGATAAAATTCATTGTATTTAATCGAAAATGAAGTTCAACGAAATACCATAGTTTTTATTAACCTACAAGAAAATTCTGCATTTTCTTTACTTTTAACCACCACACTTATGAAGCATCAGAGTCAGAGTGAGCGAGACCGAGCGAAAGAGAGAGAATAAGCGGAAGTAAAAGAGTGCATGTGAGAGTGAAAGTGTGAGCAGGAGCGAGAGAGCGAAAGCGAGAGAGCGAAAGCGAGAGAGCGAAAGCGAGAGAGCGAAAGCGAGAGAGCGAAAGCGAGAGAGCGAAAGCGAGACAGCGAAAGCGAGAGAGCGAAAGCGAGGGAGCGAAAGTGAGGGAGCGAAAGTAAGAGAGCGAAAGTAAGAGAGTGAAAGTAAGAGAGTGAAAGTAAGAGAGTGAAAGTGAGAGAGTGAACGTGACAGAACGACGTGAGAGTGCGAAAGAGAGAGACTGTGAGTGAAAGAGAGTGTGAGTGTGAGTGTGTGTGAGTGTGTGTGAGAGTGTGAGAGAGTGTGAGTGTGAGTGTGTGTGAGAGTGTGAGAGAGTGTGAGAGAGTGTGAGAGAGTGTGAGTGTGTGAGTGTGAGAGTGTGAGAGAGTGAGAGAGTGAGAGAGGGGATCGAGAAGGGAGGCACGTACGTGGAAGAGCACGCCGACGACGCGCAGGCCGCTGGGCTCCTTGAGCGCCTTCTCCAGCGACAGCAGGTCCTTCCGGAAGTGCACCGCGTGCATCTCTAGCGGGAAGCTGAAAGAGATGCACGCGCCCGCGTGGTGAAGTGGATTCCGTTCGCATTGCGCACACGGTCATGCAGTTCAGTGAAATGACATGCAGTTCAGTGAAATGACATGCAGTTCAGTGAAATGACATGCAGTTCAGTGAATGACATGCAGTTCAGTGAAATGACATGCAGTTCAGTGAAATGACATGCAGTTCAGTGAAATGACATGCAGTTCAGTGAAAAAGAGACAGGCTAAAGAAACAAGACTGTCAACATTCATGTACATACATTCAACTTGCAAGGAAGGATTTTGCCATGAGTGCTTAACCATTGAATTGTCCTGTATTGCACTGCACTAAACTGGGTAGAGATCTCACTTCACGGTTTAAAAGAGAAGTCCCCTTAAACGTATTTCCACACACTGCAAAGGCTGTGTGAAGAAATACGTTTAAAAGGCAAGTCTCCTGTTACCAAAAGGGCAGATTTGCCTCCGATACAAAAGTAGAATTTACTTCCAGAAGTTTAATATTTAGTGTACATGTAACACGCAAAATTTGCCATCGTTTTTTCAAAAGAAAAATCTTATTTTCATTTTTTTTAAATATAATCGTTCAAAATTACAATCTCGGCATGATTTTTTGTATCGTATTATGCATTTTTCTTTTGAAAAAAGAACTCGGAAAACATGTGGTCTCAAGAAGTTCATGTATTCTGGGGCACAAAATGCTCTAAATGCTAAGATTTATCAAAAATTATAGATAGACACAGCTTGTTGCAACGAGAGTCAATGGCGAACAGCAGAACGGGAACCGTCACCGTTTACATGCGCGTCCTTGCATTTTTTGTTCTGAGCATCAATTCAGAGCTTCCGGCGCTATCACTGCTGTTTTTTAGATTTCATACAGTGCACATTTTTCCGTGCAGTAATGGAGCAGATGAGTCTTTAGACAACAGCAAGAATTAACGGTATTCCTATTAGAAGAGTTCTAGGATTCCTTTTTCCTTTAGTGTGTGGAGAAATTATTGCTCCACACTCTAAAGTTGATTGGAAAATTATCAGAAATTGGACGGGAATAAGTAAACATATTTATATCCTGTCTGTCAGTCAAACAGTAATTTCTCGGGAAGATCATTTCATTCTCTTCACATTGTGTTGGATGTAAAGTTGGTGAGCGCTAAGGCTTTGATATGTCTGATGAATAAGCGCCGAATAATTAGAGCAATGCTTAGGAATGGATGAGGAACATTCAAAGAAAGTTGTAGGGAGTTGAAAAAAGGTATTGAAAATTAAGTACATGGAGGTTGTTATAGGAAACCCAGATTATTCGTTGGAAGCTCAATTTATTGGATGGAAACGTCAAGAATTTATTAAGATACGCACTTTCAATTACTTATATCTATGAACACTTTACGTACAGTACGTACTAATGAAAATTTCGGTCGTTGAACTACTAATATTATTATAAATGTTATGTCACAAAAATGGCTGATTGAATGGTTAATTCAAATTTCAATTTATGGAGATCGTTGGCAAAGAGAAAATATGAAAAGTGAATTTTCTTCGAACATTTTTAGAATCTTTTAAAAAATAATTATTGTTATTTTCATTAACGGGGTAAAATAATAATAAAATAATAAACTACATTTACGAGACAAATCAATTAAAAGAACAAAAATTAAGCATGGTGAAGTAGTTTAAAAGCCAATAAACTGGTAAAACGTTAGACGGGAATGAGATGCAATGAAAGAGGAAAGAAAATGTGGAGAAAAAAGAGAAAAAAATCAGCCTAGAAGTAGGAGACACGAAAGAAGAAACTAAAGAAGGAAATTTCACTGCAAGATCAAAATATGACGATCAAAATATGTTGATCAAAATATCTACGTAATGTAGAGTTACTTTGTGACTGCAGTGGTTACACTGTATCATAAGGTCACTTTTTGTACTTTGAATCTATATCTAATTCGTATCTGGCATCTATGAGGCCGGAAAGCAAACTTACGGCTTAATGTTTTTCCCCACGTCACAAAGCGACTGTCACCTGAAGCTGTTGTCCTATCAGTGTACGCTAAAGACGATCTTCTTAAATAAAACCTGTGCTGTTCACATGAACTCCAACAACTTTCTCTGCGGAAGCGAAGAAACGTATACAATATGCTATTACATGTAAATATTCTTAATTGTTAATGGATTGGAGCTCATGAGGAGAAGTTTGAGCTGTGTGTTTACGAGAGGGTATGTGAGCGTAATATAAAGGTTCAATCGTCCAGAAAGCCTTAGAAGTCCATTCATAACAAGTCTTCCCGTGAAGATACGACAGACGAAGAGATAGCAGTCAGCAGTGACGAATTTTTTCTCGCAATTTCAACGATAGCATGAACGATTCAACGATAGCATGAACGATTCAACGATAGTCGATGAACGTTTCGACGATAGTCGAAACATTCGAATAGGACAGAGACACAAGCTGCTCTATTCCTATTGGAGCTCTCACATATAGGCAACAACTTTATTATTAAAGTTCCAGATGCTTTCAAAGTAGACGAGTTTTTAGTGGTAAACTTCGAGGATTTGCTGTTCGTCGGCAAAGAGCCTGACATCAATTCCGATGGAGGACACATTGCAAGTGTAATGAAGCCAACGAAATTGCATTGAAGATAGCCAACCCTCCCGGGTGAAATAATATACTCTAACCGAAGTCTTGTATATCATGAACAATTAGCGCCACAAGAAGGGGGTAACTAAGTCAACTTTTAACCTAAATTTTTCTGTAGTTATTCGAAATTCCGATTCTTACAATATATATATCTGTTAGGGCTGATTTACATTTTACAAGTTTTTTTACGTAAAAATAAAACCTCACCATCCAATACACAAAAAAGGTAAAAAGTCCGTTTTAAAGTATCTCTATATTACGGTAGTCAAGTAATGAAAAAAAAGTAAAAATACAGTAAGGACGAAAAAATGGGAATGCCATTTTGCAACACGGGAAAGAAGGGGAAAGAGGTTCCTTAGGGGAAGGTGGTGTACCTTTGACCTGGGTGGTTGTACCTTTAAACGGTCTTTGCCAGAGGCATATTACTCAAATTTCAGACGTTGGTTTTCCTTTGTTTGTGTTGGTTTGATATTGTGGTCAAGTTTCCAAATCCACCGTTGGCAGATGGATCAGTTCTTTTGCAACAGCATTTGTTATTTAGTGTCGATTTATCTCATTCTAAATGTATACTAAATGTGTTGACTAAATTTTTATTCTGTATTACTGAATAGACTATTTTGTTTATAATGGTATTATAATTTGTTTAAGCTGTAATTTACACAATTCAATAATTTTGAAGTTACCTACTTTTATTCAGATTTGCACGGTTTGCATTTTCATGTGATTTGTTCTATTTAATCCTTTTTTATAGTTTTTGTAAACTTTATTGCTGGTATGCATCATACATTCATATTACATTGTTAAAAATTAATTTAATTAATAAAATAGGTTCAAATTAACTGATTATTATATTTCGTGTGGAGTACGCAAAGGTACAACTACCCTTTTTAAGAGGTCCAACATAGTAACTTTGACTAATATTTACGTTTTTCCAAAATTCAATTTTAAGTATGTTTAAAATAAGTTTCAGATCATGAGAAAATAAAATTTTATAGGCAACATGTAGGTACTTTTTTTAAAAATCTTAGTCAAATTAATAAACACAAAACTGAAAGAGGAAAAAATCAAGTAATAAAAGTGGTCACGCCAGAGGTTTGGCAAGGGCGTGGGCGTGGGCGTGGGCGTGGGCGTGGGCGTGGGCGTGGGCGAGGGCGAGGGCGAGGGCGAGGGCGAGGGCGAGGGCGAGGGCGAGGGCGAGGGCGAGGGCAAGTGGGGCGAGGGCGAGTGGGGCGAGGACGAGTGGGGCGAGTGGGGCGAGGGCGAGTGGGGCGAGGGCGAGTGGGGCGAGGGCGAGTGGGGCGAGGGCGAGTGGGGCGAGGGCGAGGGCGAGTGGGGCGAGGGCGAGGGCGAGTGGGGCGAGGGCGAGGGCGAGTGGGGCGAGGGCGAGGGCGAGTGGGGCGAGGGCGAGGGCGAGTGGGGCGAGGGCGAGGGCGAGTGGGGCGAGGGCGAGGGCGAGTGGGGCGAGGGCGAGGGCGAGTGGGGCGAGGGCGAGGGCGAGTGGGGCGAGGGCGAGGGCGAGTGGGGCGAGGGCGAGGGCGAGTGGGGCGAGGGCGAGGGCGAGTGGGGCGAGGGCGAGTGGGGCGAGGGCGAGTGGGGCGAGGGCGAGGGCGAGGGCGAGTGGGGCGAGGGCGAGGGCGAGTGGGGCGAGGGCGAGGGCGAGGGCGAGTGGGGCGAGGGCGAGGGCGAGTGGGGCGAGGGCGAGGGCGAGTGGGGCGAGGGCGAGGGCGAGTGGGGCGAGGGCGAGGGCGAGTGGGGTGAGGGCGAGGGCGAGTGGGGTGAGGGCGAGGGCGAGTGGGGTGAGGGCGAGGGCGAGGGCGGTGAGGGCGAGGGCGAGGGCGAGTGGGGCGAGGGCGAGTGGGGCGAGGGCGAGTGGGGCGAGGGCGAGTGGGGCGAGGGCGAGTGGGGCGAGGGCGAGTGGGGCGAGGGCGAGTGGGGCGAGGGCGAGTGGGGCGAGGGCGAGTGGGGCGAGGGCGAGTGGGGCGCGGGCGCGGGCGCGGGCGGAGGTACTTACGCGCGTCCGTTGACCGTGTGCTCGCTGCCCTCGCGGTCGCTGGAGCCCCAGTGGAAGTGGATGTGGTCGAAGACGTAGTGCGGGCCGTCGGGCGCGGCCCAGTGGAACGGCACCGCCTTCTCGTCGGCCCACTTCCCGTGCACCTTCACTGCCAACACGTGCGCCGGCCCGCGCGCGCTGCTCATCGCGGCCAAGGACACCGGGCCCCCTCCCCCTCCTTCCCCTCCCCACGCCACCGCCCCCGCGCTCGCGCGCGACGGGTCTGATGAGCGCGGGCGGCTCTAGTGGGTGGGGAGGGGAAGCCGGGAAGTGACCCCCGCAAAATGCTTTCAAGTACATCCCGCACTTTTATTCACATTTTTTGTTTGTTTTACTTGGCACACTTTTAATATAACATGATATTACTACCGTATTCGTAGAATCGGCCCAAGTGGCTCAAATCGTCAATTGATGTTACTGTGTACGCTGTTCCTGACCGAGTGGTTCTGGGGTTCGTGTCCCGACAGTGCCAGGATTTTCGACACCAGTTAGAGATAGCTATGTCGAGTTCAGCCGCTGTCTGGAGGAGAATTCCAGTGGCCGGCTGCTCTGATCAGTAGTTTTCCCTCGTTTCCCCTATGAAAGCCAGGCGCATTCCGTGCAGTGTCCTAACAAACGGGCCACGGACCGCGTGCGATCTTTCCTTCTTCTCCCTTGTACTATCCTCGCCCCTTACACACATACACACACACACTGACATGCACGACACTACCACACACGTCGAGCCAGACGAGAGCTTAGAGCTTGTCGCGGTTAGAGGGGTGCCCCGCTGGTGAGGGATTCCTGGTTGGGGAGAACCGACGGGTAGTTCAGTGCCTGTTGTTGCCATACAGTGCTCTGCAGCGGGGGAAGATCACATACATTTCTGGCGATAAAAATTTACACTGCGATCAGGGAATTAATGCCCTTAGAAGTGCACGCATGCGGAATCGCTAATCAATCATCCATTAGTCAACAAGTCAAGGAGAAGGAATACCACAAAGATGTTCGGGTGGAGCATGTCCACCAAAGTGCATTTTTACCTCTTCTCCTCCAATCGCAGCCGGCATCAAATCCGTTGATGCCGACTTCTAATTTTACTCTCAGATTATATTATTGAAAACATGGATATATACGTAATATAACCTTCTTTTAACCATATTGCGTCGGTATTTCTACCTTCACTAAATGCATAAAAAATTACAACTACTAAATATCCGCGGAAATGCACGTTTTCATTTGCGCTTCCCCTTCAAACTTGACTAGCCAGAGTCGCGTGGGAATTATCTGGTTAACGTGACGTTGAAGCCGTTTGTCATGGTGTTGGGATGATTTGTTTTCGATAGGAATTGGACAATCAGGTAATTAGCGGTCTATGATGCTCGTTCTGATGTATCTAGTTGGGAAGAACTCTTGCAGATTGAGTGGATGAAAAAGGACAAGGCATAAGTGATTGTGTGAAGCAAATCGTAATCTTCTACAAATTCTGTAAATATGTAGAGATGAAAATGATAGAAAAAATCGGAATTTTGTGGAATTTCAGTAACGATCTATTACTCTGGGGTTTGTTTATTATCTCAAAGTGATAATCCTGGAGTCACAAATATGTATTTTCGTGGAATACTGAAGAGTCAAAATCCTTATTGACTGATTATTCTGTAAATGACTGTAAATTCATCACAATTTATTCTAAGTATCTATGAGAAATAGGAAAATTACATACAAGTATATTATATATATATATATATATATATATATATATATATATATATATATATACATACATACATACATATATAGTCAGTCCAATTTTTAGCGTATGATGATTGATGACAATAAATAAATAGACTTCTCGTGTCAAATCAATGAAATCAAAACGTTCTTGTACCTTTTACAAGTGTCTATGCAACATCACGAGTTCCCGCAAAATACTTGTTTCTCTTCGTCTAAGATTGCTTCATTGTTTCATTATTTTCACATTGCTTCGAAGGCTCACGATTTACGTCATAATTTTCAACACCAAGATTAGAACCATGGAAGTCCTGACCATTGTGGTTTATCTGACATGAAGATGTCTGACGTTAAGATGAAGAAAGTATAGTTCAATGTGTCTGGTAAAATCATAAAGCCTCGAACCGTGTGAAAACCACACACTTCTGCGAAATCCGAGAAGTGAGTTGAAATACAGTCGACTGTGGATATAACGAACCGAGATATGGTGAATTACGATTAAAACGAACAAAAATTACTGGTCCGATCCACACATATTACAAATAAACAGTAGGTGCTAGGACTACAGTAAATTCTCGGCTGCAGAACGCAGATATCGGCAAGAAATTCAGAGAACGCAAGAAATTCAACTTTCAGGGGGGAAAATAATTATTTGTCTCAATACTGCGAATTGCTACAACCCCATGAATTTGTTTGCAGGTAGATGATGCCTTCCCCACTGCGATGCATATATCGTTGTCAGAATCAGAAGAAAAACACAAAATTCGCTTAATTGAAGTTGCCTTAGTTCACATCGAAGGCTTACAAACACGCGTTCCTAGAAAAAACAAAACTTCATTGTTCTTGACTGAATGAGGCGGTCAGATAATTACTTCTACGTTGTGGTCGTTCATCTACAAAATGTTTCGGAAATAACTATGTGCAACACAGCGGAATATGCAAAGTACTAGAAGAATACCTTGTTACGAATAACAAAGTAAAATTTTATTGCTTGAGAACCTCCTTCTTCTGGCCTTCAAAACTTTGACCGCGGCACAGTTACTTTTTGTGAGAAGGAAATACTTAACCGAAATTAAAACCTTCAGCACCCCTTAACTACTAAAGTTACACCAAGTCTATCTCTACAAGTTCCTGAACAAGGACATTCCTCGACCTACTTGACGCAATTCATGAGAATGTTAATAACGTTCAAAGTAAGACAACTGAATACAACCACAAACCCGGAAACTTTGTTCAAGGAGTATTCCCTTGCTTTCAAGGGAACATTATTTCTGTAATTTTCTAGTCTTTTTTGTGCTTTCGATTCAATTACTAGGATTCACAAGTTAATCTTCAACAACATACATTTTTATTTTTCTTCGACTCGTGAAACTTGTATTTAGACCGGATTAATATTTTTGTGAATAATGTGTAGAAAAGGATAAGATACTATACGTATACGAAGAATCCACAATGAAAATACGAAGAATAGTTCGCGTTTATTTTATTGCTTCATTTCTTCGGATAACAAATTCACGTGATTTTTCTATTTCGACAATTGTAGAACTTCAAACCAATAAACTTCGGTTTAAAAAACATATTTGAAACTGCTATATAAAGGGTATATTTTTAATGATTAGAAGGATGTTCCCGTAACACAACTGAAGAATTTCTTGTATCACGCGGCCAATTGAAGAGGCCGAATGTTATCCTTCTGGAAATTGTGTCGTGGGGAGTACTCCAACTGTCGAACAGAACAGCAACAATCGCTAGCCTGTTTTTCCCCTCACAGGATATTGAGCAGTTGGTCGCTTCTGAACCACATCGCCAGGGAGGAACGAATACTGTAGAATATTTAAACTTTATTATACCTACTGGCTTCAACTTCATTACTTCCTGATCCAAAAAGTAAGGTCTAGATAGAAATAGTATCCTGCAAAATTTTGTGCAAAGTTTCAAAAAAATATTATGTTACTTGCAGTGAATCCTGTTTTAAGCGGAGTCACACGAGTACAAAAATAATTGGCTGTTAGTACAGATCACCGCTTAATGGAGGTTATGATAACATAAGAAGCGACCTTCCGGTTAGATTGATTAATAAGTTATTCCGTGAGAGTCAACTGGCAATGGTTCAATGGTTATTAGTCCCGTATAAGTAGCGCTTGTTTTCATCGTCAGAAGTGGTGCTAATCTTTCGCACTGGATGGCAAAATCCAGCGTCGATTTTCCCGTCGGCTTGCAGGGTTTTCTCCAATCAGGAATCTCCTCTCAGAGTGACACCGCTCCAGTCAGGACAACCTCTAAACTCTCGACCGGTCTGGCTACAAGTGCGGTGTTGCAAGTCTTGTAAATGTAAGTGTGTGCTTGTAAATGGTAAAAATAGGACAAGAAAGAGGAAGGAACGATCGCGCGCAGTCCGTAGCCCGTTTCTTAGGGTAGTGCTCCGGCATTCGACTGGTGTTGATCAGAGAAATCACGGAAAATTACCGATCAGAGCATCCGGGCGCTAGAATTCTCCTCCAGTCAGCGGCTGAACTCGCCCTAGCCCTCTAGCTAGAGCCAAAAATCCGTCGGGACTCGAACCCTAGGACCTCCCTGCCAGAGACCCTGCAGCGAGTGATGCCCTGAGCCACCCGGGCCGGCGCGTGCAGGGGGGCGCGTTGCGCGGGCGCGCACCTGTGTGTCCGTCGTTGAGCAGCAGCACGGACTCGGGCTTGAGGAAGTAGTTCCACCAGAGGATGTGCGGGCGGTGCAGCGTGTGGGCGGTGCTCGTGTCCAGGTCCACGGGGCTCTGCCGCCGCCCGCCGCAGCGCTCGAAGATCTCCCGCCAGCGCTGCGGACCTGCCACAAATCCAAGCTCACATCGACGCCGATGTTTTCAAAACATCGATGTTTATTTGAAAAATCGATGTTTTAAACATTGAATTATTGAAGCCGATACGCTCGAAGATCTCCCGCCAGCGCTGCGGACCTGCCACAAATCCAAGCTCACATCGACGCCGATGTTGTCAAAACATCGATGTTTTAAACATTGAAGTATTGAAGCCGATGAGTTTTCTACATCAATGTTTTGTAGCCGTTTGGCTGTCCTAGAGAATCCGCATCGTAGACACGGGTGCCTACGTTTCGGCCGTCATTCTGCGACCTTCCTCAGAGGGAAATGCATTTAAGGGAGCCCTGAAGATAGTCGCAGAATGGCGGCCGAAACGTTGCCTGTGTCTAAGTCGCGGCGTCTTCCGGTCAGCTAAGCAGCTACCTACTCCGGCCGCGGAAGCTTACGCTCCCATTCTCGGCCCCTCTCAAATTATAAATTAATATTCTGAAGAGCCATTATGGAGAGCCACCCATGTTTTAAAACATCGATGGCTTTTTATCGATGTATTATTAACATCGATGTTTTAATTTTGAATATCAATGTTTGGACAATGTTTCGACACATCGATGTTTTATCAATGTTGCATCACTAGCTTACATCCTTCACACTGCTACAGTTTCAACAGTCTACTTTAATGGATAGCTCACAAAATATATGGGCATTTGATTTTGTGACAAGCTTAAATTTGAAAATACAAAATTCCATGACACAGTTTTGTATTTTATATTTCAATTACGAGTCAATTTTAATACCGACAATGTTGTTTAAATACAAAAAAATACAAGACTGTGACCTAGAATTTTATTTTTTGAATTTCAAGCCTGCCATTAAACCTGATGGTCATAAATTTTGTGAGAATTTACAAGAAGTAAACAGTCATAAATGAAGTTTAGATTGAAATCAATAACAGTTTATTGTAATGAAAGTATTCCGAGTTTTGCCTTAAAAATAGACTTTTTAAATAATTTATTCATTTTTTTACGTCTCGTCTCTAAGGCCATTATCAAAACAATATCTGTAAAAAAGCGTTAATAAAAAATAAAACTTGACTTTCAACATTGATAAGTTTTATGCAAGATGCTGCCTAATAAATTTAATTTTTTTACTTAGTACTTTTTTGCAAACCTGCACTCTCGTTTCTTTTTCGAAAAAAGGTCCCAATTAGGACCGACAAGTTAAAAGTATATTCATTATTTGAAAAAAATAATCCTGCAGGGCTGGGTTTTTAAGAAAAAATCGGAATAAGTTTACAACTTTATTGAAATTGAAGACGTTAACATTTTCCTTATAACTTAGTGGTGGTGTATAGTATATAGAATACATAGTGGTGAAGTGGCGACAAATGTGATCGTTGGTCTCCGTCAGCTCTAGAGAAACATTTTATGTCGCCTGTAACTTAAATTCCCATGGTATCTATTTTCAAACACAATTACTAAGAATTTGCTTCTAAATAATTATGAACTGCGGGAATCTTCTTTACCAGTTAAAAAATGCAATTTTAGCCGGGCAAATTGTATTCACTAATCTTCACTTCTCTAACCTCATAAGTCTAATCAAAAGCACTTTAGGACCTAGAAGTATTGATTTAAATACACGAATGAATGTTTGTATAAGAGTGCCTTAGTATCGTAATATAACGCAGAATTTTGTAGGGAAAACGAAAGGTGTAAAATGATACTTAACAATCATCAAGATAATGGCTGTTTCATCAGTAAATAATGGATGTATCCTAATTACTAGGTGATGTAGGAGTTACTAAGGTTAAGAAAATTGAAGCCTATAGACGTATTATCAAGATATTGGAAGGCAAATGTATGACTTTGAAGGGTACCGAGTACCTACCATTCTCTTTCTCATAGCCGTAGTGAGTATCACCAAGCGCAACCACGCCTGTGTCCTCTCTGGAGTCAATTGGTAAAGCGGCTGAAAGAATAATAATAATAATAATAATAATAATAATAATAATAATAATAATAATAATAATAATAATAATAATAAATACGCCTTTATGGATATGGCGAGGCTCGGACTATCAGGCCCGCTCTTCCGCCTAACCACATGTCAGAAATATACAAATTAGGCTAAAAATGTAATGTAATCTACAAATGTAAATGTAATATAATCCACAAGTGGTAAGTAGTTAGTGGAAAACAAACATAATTTAAAGCAACTTGTAAATATAACATCAGAGGTTAAATGGATATACAAATGTTACAAAAATTTGTTTTAAAATAATTTTAAATTCATAGTCGGATATTGAAAACACTATTTGAATTGTGTAACATATTATGAAATAACATATTATTTAATAGCATATGTACAGTACAATGAAGTAACAAGTACATACGAAATACTTTATGAAAAGCTAAAAAAACATTTGGTGACTATTTGAATAACGGTTAATTGTCTTTGGAACACATTAACAACATTTAATTGAAGGGCTTGGGGCAGTAAGCCACATAAGCCACATCAGTCACAGTAAGCGTTCCGTTTCCGTAAAGGTTAATATCTTGTTATATGTGCCCATTACGACTTCTAATTTTAAAATAGCGATCAATTTTTACCCACAACATAACAATTCTGTTTTTTTATTGAAATAATATTTTAAAAACGTACTTTTCTCTGTAGCAAGAAAGGTACACGTTTTAAATGCATTCAAAGAACTAGAAACTTTTACCGAAATTGACAACCAAATTATTGTAAATGATCTGTGAATTACGAAGAATTATCATTGAGTTACAAATGTTAATTCCAAAATTTTTTTCTAAACGCGAGAACGCCAAATTACGAGCTGTAACTAATTTTGAGGGGGCAAGACAAATCCTGGATCTCAGGATTAAAAATCCGTCATGTAACATGGTTTTGGAAACAGGAAACAGTCAATCCACCCAGAATGTTTAGAAACAGAATTGCATTTTCAAGTCGTGTGGAAATGTCTTCACGTACTTCACCTACAACAAGGATTCACACGACTGACGTGCACTTTGCTGCAGTCAATGTCAGTGTCAATGTCAAAGTCAGTAATGCAGCAATTTACTATTACGAAAATGCGGAAAAACGCATGAATGAGGAAATAGCACGCAAACGATCTGACGTATGATGAAGATTACCATTATTAAAGCAATCAGTGTCACTTCGGACATAACTAGTTGCACATCTGTTGATTTCTCTCATTGTCTGACACGTGAGGAAAATTGTAGAAAGATGGAGTACCGGAAATTCCCAACGTGTCTGAGTAGTGTTATAAACAATTTTATATAATCTAATGTGAATTGTATCATTAGTAGAAGTTTCAAATGAATGATACTCAACTAATGCCATTAGTGTTTAAGTTATTTGAATTAATGGATGCAGACACAATGATCGGAAAAATGTTTCTTTTAAGACAGAGTTATTACCTACAGATTTACTAACAATGATGAGAATTTAAATTGCAAAATTACGGTTTATTGTCAGTGGAATTCCTAAATAACAAGAATATTATGATTATTTTGATGGGCTGTTAAATTACTACTTGAATTATTAATGGAATAACTATTTGAATTCACAAGGAACAAAATTAGATTTGAAATTTCAAAGGCAGGCACTTAAAATGAAGCTCACCGAATTGCCACAAGATTAAAGTTTAAAATTAGTTCTATTCAATATTATTCTGCAAGTATCTTCTCTAGTGAAGGATCCCAGCTATCCGGGTGACGCCGAGTCTAGGGCAATGATGCAGACATTTCGACCATCATATCGTGGTCTTTTTCAATCTCACTCCGGCCCTGAAGACGAGATGAAGGTCGAAACGTCAGCATCACTATCCTTGTCACCCGGACAGCCGAGAGCCGTCACATGACTGGCCGCGGAAGCCTACGACTACATCTTGTCTAGTGTTGCATTAATGAAATTCATTAGACTAGCTTACTTCAGACACTTCAAAATTCATCTTACGCTGTATCTGTGAGAACTGAACAAAAATAATACATCAGCGGTATTTGTTGTAGTCCATTGCGCTTAGCATTAACATGTAGTACACAGTTTTCCCGAAATTTAGCTGTCAAGCGAGCCGCGAACAATTCCCGTGAATAATATTCTGTACCTCTAAGCTGAACGTAGAGCTCAATACTTCCATTCTCGACCGGCAAAATGCCTATGATTGTTTGAAAACTTTGCAATGCACAAGGAAGAAAGATTTAGGTGTTACTAGAAACAAATATACAAAACTAGCGCATCGAGAGTTCAAACGCAAGAGAAAATTAAGAGTTAAGAAACGTATAGTTAAGGTACACAAAAATGTTTTGGTCAAAGATTGTAAGTGAAAACACAAGAGTCAATTATAAAAAGGAACGATACAAATATATATTACTCATAAATCAATACAACTTGTGAACTTACTACTACCAACTGGAAAAGTGTCATTGATGTCACTTAATGGCCTCTCGACTCCTTAATTGTGAAAGTAATATTCTTAAGTCGTCGCGATCTTTTCGAATACAATGAAATACATTATGGATATAATTTCAAACGAGTCGGCTATACAATTTGCAAACCTAGCTAAAATTCTCAAAAAAAATTTTTAAAAAAATCCATTTTATAATTTTTATATCGTTTCATGTTTTCTAAAATGACAATTCCCCATTCATTAGCCGATAGTTTTCTGAAATGGCCGGCAAACAGTGGATGGAACGTCTACAGAGTTTGAAACGCTGCGCTGTTCAAGCGGGTCCAAATCTCCCGAAAATCCTTTTGAGCTTCAGGCAGCGTGTTCACCTCCGTTGCCGCGCAGGCGGTCGGCGTCGTCCCCGAAGGGCCGCTCGGGGGCGATGTCCATGGCCGGCGACTCGTGGTGCACGATCTCTGCAACAGGGAGAGACTTCTTCAAAAACTGACTTAAACAATATTGTAATCTAGTAATTGAAGATTTTTTAAAAAAACAACAACTTTAGTCCAGAAAGTGAGATTTTGAGATACTACAACTATTGCTAGAGATTCACAACCGCCATTTGCTGACTGTGTTGTTGGAAACAAAATCAGTCCCTGACTGTTAATAATCCCGAAAGCTTCAGTGATTTTGACAAAAAAAACCATCGTCCAGAGTCTTATGGCATACAAATTTACCAATTAATAGAACACAATGGTCCATAAACAACCCCACATATTTTCGCTCTCCTGAAAAACTGTGTTTTTGGACTATGGTTGTTAAAAAGAACAATTGAAAAAACTATTTTATTCAAATTATTTTCTTGTTGACACTACTGTTAGACACAAACTTGCCATGGTATTTATGATTATTTTTTATTTACAGTATTAATTTATTTAAAAAAGTTTAAATTATGAATTTCATAGTTCCTATTCTTTTGAAAGAGGCAGTATTGAAAAAAGGTATGAAATTTATTTAATAGTTTTAATTATCTTTGTAGTGAGAAGGCAAGTAGTAGATGTCAGAGATCCGTTTTGTAGTAATATTGTGTGCACGTTTACAGAGTTCCTTTGAAGGAGGTAATGATTCTTTCGTAATGAAGTTTATATTGGGGGACAATAAAAATAAACATCGCATAAGTATGAAATGCCTAGAATATAAGTGAACTCGAAGGAGGGTCGAAGTTCCGTATCTATAGGCTAGCCGTACGAAATTCGTAAGCAATAATTATTTCAAAAGAAGCCATATTTGCCATCTAAATCTACACAAGATTTTATAATTCCGTTTGTTACGTCTAAAGACGAGTATTTATGTTGATACAATCTAATTGGTTAATTGCACGAGGTCCACGTTGTGTATGTCTGTAGGTATGTCTGCATTTCTGTATGTATTATCAATTGATTATTAATTTTTAGAAAGCGATACTAATATGCAGTTTTGTTAGAGTAACAGCGTCAGAGAAATATCTAATACACAAGCCTGTTAGCCGTTCTTACTTTCGCACGTTTTACGCAACATTCAGGAAAATCAGCCCTGTAATATTGAGACTCCTTGACCTACACTTTGCTTAGCCGCACGATTTTTCTCTGGAAGGTACCTGTGATATCTTTCATTCACAAAAGCATGAAAGTAGTGGACAATGTCCTGGGCAACATATTTCAGTTACTTTATGAGTTCCCAAGTTACTGTAGAACAGTTAAGTGACAAGAAGTTGGTTGGAGAACGGGTTACTGTTGACACTAAAGTTGTTGAGAAGCATTGGTCTGTAAGCAGGGACAAGATCGTAAGTCTGCGTGAATAATTTCAAAAATAATTTATAAAACGTATGCTGCAAACATCGTAACGTGGTAAGAACTTGGCAACAGAACAAGAAAGTTTTGGTAGATAAAAATACAGTATTAAGTTGTAAAATTATAAAATTCGCAAAACACATAGATGGACTTTTGCCTGTAGACATAACGACTGTGATCTATTTTGGTTGAAATTACACGTTTCATTTATTTGAACCTTAGAGTTACCATTTATTTAAGAAGAAACTTTAAGAAAAGGATAATGACGACAAGGACCTGAATTCAACTTTAAGAAAAGGCCAGTGAGGTTAAAGGACCTGAATTCAATAACAACAAGCGAGTTATTTCTGAGCAGACACTTGTAGACTAGAGTTAAAGTTAAACGCAGCATGCGTCGCTGGGCTCTCCTAGACCACGAAGCCGACGCGGGGAACACAACACTCACCTGCGGCGTGGGCGGCGAGCGGGCTGTAGCCCAGGAGCAGCAGCAGCAGCAGCAGCAGCGGCGGCGCTGCCGCCAACGCCCAGCGAATCGCCCGCCATCGGGGCGGCCTCTGGCGCGCCCTACGCAACACATTTGCCAACCCTTGTCACTACTGCAAAGCACGCACAAAACACATTGTTTCTTGAGGACATGGTGTTGAATTAGAAGAACACGAACTCCACAAATCCATTCTTTAAAGGAAGGAAAAAGATTAAAAGGTATTTCCTTTGATTAGTATTAATACACCATTTATGAAATATTATCAGATTGCGTCCATAAACAACACTGGTCCAACAATTATACAACTATAAATACGAGTGTTAGTATAAAAAAATAATTAACAATGTACAAAATAGGCAAGGCCATTCATACTAGGCATAACACTTGTTAGAACAATGTAAAATACTAATACTCGTCACATGAATCTTTCGTACTACGTCTTCTATAGATCCTAACTCTGGATAATTTTCGACGTTTCATACCATCAGCAGTAAACATCGGCTGTGATGGCTAGAGATAGCATTGCTGCTGCTTCTGCGACGTTCTTGACTAGGGTACGATTCCGTCAGAGGAGTCTTTTTAACACATTTTTTGACTTGGTCGAATTCAAGCATTTGTTTAGAAGAGAATTCTAGATGCCAGGTGCTCTCATAGGTAATTTTCCGAGTTTTCTCCGGTCAATACTGGACGAATGCTGGAGCAGTACCCTACCAGCCAAACACGGACCGCCCTTCGTCACTTGATTCCTCCTCTCCACAGTCTCTCTTTCTTTCTTTCTCTCTTTCTTTCTTTCTTTCTTTCTCTCTCTTTCTCTTTCTCTCTGTCTGTCTGTCTGTCTCTCTCTCTCTCTCACACACACACATACACACGTACAATACTACTATCTTGGGAGACACCCGTCAGGATCTTTGAGCAGTCGACGCCTTTACGAAGCTTCCGACCAACCTTGCCGTTTTAAAATCCTATTTTGAGCTACTAACAGAAACAAGAAAATGAAATTGAATTGTACTTAAGAAATAATTAAATGGTCGTTCATAATAAATTAGAAATGTAAGAACAGTTATATCAGACTAACTTTAATGAGATCGATAGCTATCTTTTTGGTCATCAACGAGTTTTTTAATGTCGAGAAAGTAGATAGAGGGTAACATTTGAACGCGCTTGTCTAAATATTCATCAGTCATTTTAACATTCTATAAATGTCATGCTGGAAAAAGAAATCTCACAGATGTATATAGCTGTTTACTTGAGTAAATAAATAATCGGTTTCCCATTCTGAATGAAAGCGATTGTTTTTTGTTTGTTTTTCTTGAACGTGTCATCATAGATACGTACCTACCTTAGTGCCAATAGAAAATCAAACTTTTAATTGTAGCAAATGTCTGATAAACACAGGCGAATCATAACAGACGCAATCTCACGCTCCAACCTTTAACGATTAGTATGACAGTGACGGTTGCCCGGAAGTTGGCAAGCAGCTGTTTTATCGAGTCATCTGTCTGGTCTCAGTGGAGATCTCTAGAGCTTGTGCTGGTGGAGGCGGTGCCCCGCTGGGGGAAATACCTGCAGAAGAAAACCCCATAAGCCGAAGTGTGGTTGGCGTCGGATTCACTCTCCAGCGGGCACCACCATTTTCCGCAGTTTATCATGCACTACGCTTACGGAAATCTCGAGACACGCCAAATATAATAATAATAATAATAATAATAATAATAATAATAATAATAATAATAATAAATCTTGTCTTACAAAACTACTCCACAGACTTAATAATACGATAACGTGAAGTTTGAAATCGAAATTTCCGTTAAGCAATGTTCACGGGCTCTTTGGTGAATAATTTCTATTTGGAACGGATGCAAAGGAACACACTGGAAGCCGATTGCATAAGTGAGAAAAATTAACGGAAGCATATAATACAGATTTTCAAATGTACCGTGTAACGGCAAAAACCTTTGAAGAGCGCAATCAAAATCTCATGAATCAAAACAATCTAAGCTAATTTAATTTTCCTTTACAGGATTATGCAAAATTAATTTTTTCTTGATCTTTGTTCATTTTTAGGTGATTACAAACACTACATTAGTGAAATTAAAAATTTAGCAAGCTTGGAAAGGAACAAACAGGTGCTTTTCAAGCAATTACGTTTTCGTAAGAAATTATATCAACTTAGGAAAGAATAATTTAAACAATTAAATTTACTTCCGTTCTATTTCTTTTAGCTAGAAGTTAAACCATTGCCAAAAGTCCTCACAGTAATTTTTATCACAAATATAGATTTATATTCATGTGGCATACGTTTAAACAAATTACATTTACCATACATCAAACAAAATACACCAGAATAGTCATCATGTCCACGGACGGAAGAAACAAAAATAGTTTGCTCATATTGTAAAAACACATCGTAAATCTTAAAATCAAAATATTATTTTGCAATTTTGAAATCGTAGCCGTACATTTCATTTGCATAAATATGTTCAATCTCTAATTTTCCTTTTTTTACTTGACAATTTGGAGAAAAAGTTAAATAAATCTGGTAACTCTCTAAATTGTTCATAAAAACTAAATTATACTTATTGAGTCATGATAGTTATAATTTTGTTCTCTTTGCAGTATGTTTTATTAGGAATATGTCGTATGTAAATAAATTGAATTCAAACGTACTCAGGTATATTGTGGCCCCTTACTTTTGGCTACATCGTCTGTGATGGGACGATTGTCTCGGAATAGCATAGTCTGTTGGGAAACTACAAGATTTGAGAAATCTTCGACATGAATGACAAAATAGCTTATTTCATGTTTTCTCAGAAACAAGAAAACGAAAAAATACGTCCGTAAGTTGTTTCTTTACTCTTTTTATCACCTCCTTGTCTTCCTGTGTGATCTCTACTTAGAAAATCTTTCTTTTACAATGAAATAACTTTTCCTCTTTACAAGAAGGACTGTAAACATTAAATTTGAAATCATTATATCATGTAAACAAGAAATACTATTACTAGGAATAAATGTTCTCATACGCCATCTTGAGCTTACAACTCTCTTGGCCTGCCGTTAAGAGTGGCTTTTCGTTCCTCTGTTTAGTTTTAGTTGCGATAAGTCGTTGTTTTAACAGAACAGTAATATAAAAATGTTCAATGTGCACCCAGGAATAGAGAAATGTTCAATGTGTCAAGTTAGTTAAGTATCATGTTCAAAACACTACAAATAATTAATAGTCTCTGATTAAAACATTAGTAAAGAGATTAGTTACCGCAATGTAGCCGATTTTGATGCAGGTTGCTGTAAGTTTGTGAAAATTATCAAACCGCGTGGCTTGTGAATGTTATCGTACCTTCCGGACGAATGAGGAAGTTCACACAAAAAATGACTGACGTGAGCGTAATGTTTCCTCCCTCTCTTTTTCTGTCTATATTCAAAACCATTATTAATTCCCCTATCGAAGCACAATCAACCTCGGAAAAATCTTGAGTGTGATACTAATATGTTAGACGGTACTCAACAGTTCCCTCGTAAATTTCGTGATCGGTTATTTTCCCTAAGTCAATATACACTTTTAATGACTCTGGGAACGAGTCCTACGTGCTTATATTCATGCTTTCAGGTCGTATGTCATTACTGAACCGTCAAATTAACCATTTGTCCAAGTATGGTTCTGATTTTTTAAATGTTACGTGCCTGTACATTTTGTTGTTTTTCGGGCGAAAGTGATAGCATACTATATCTGTCACATGTTATTATTTCATTTTTTCTGTTTCGTCAATCTCGAAACTCGTCTGTCAGTGGGCTCTATAGAGAATAGTCGCGGTGACTAGAGAAACGCTACATTTACTATATGGTGCTGTTTCATTAACAAACTATCAATTTTGATCATTCATGAACGATTGTTAACGAAAAGAGTTGCCTCTTTCTCTTTCTAGTAGAAAGAATAAGATAAGAAAGAGATTTGGGAGCTGTACACGGATTGCTGCAGTGGCTGACATTCTTACTGCACGCAATTTCATTAGAAGATATTCTATATTAATATCTTTTAACGAATATGTTTATCAAGATCAATAAATGGTAGACAAAGAATGAAAGGAAGATTTCAAAGGCCTTGCCGTCCTTCTATTTTGTCCATTTTTTCATATCACGAACTATAATCATCCGAAGCAATTGTTCTTCACTACTCATTTCAATTCAACAATAAAGAGAATTCTAAACGCCATTCAGAATTATTCCTCTTCAAGATCATCGTACCTATTCATTTTTAATAGAGATCACTTTAAGTAAATTTTGTATGAGTTACTCTGGGCTTCTTCAAATCGTTTGTCAATAATTCGATTTTCATGCTCCTGGTTATTCTTGTCATATTGGTTTTAAGTAAACCGTATACTTTCTCTCTTAAATACAAGCACATACTATTTAAACATAACTATTTGCAAATACTATTTAAATTTTAGTATGATTACAAAACGCGATAAAAATAACGATACAAAAATGTTATATGTCAAGAAGTTATATTATAGGATAGTCCGCAGTACGAAGAAAAAATCTAAATTAATTCAATCCGATGTGTTAGAACATTAGTTATAATACTGAATTTAACAGAAAATATAATATGGCCAGCAACTGTAATTTTTTAGATAAATCGTTAGCTTTGTGGGCGAATTTCTTGAGAGGAAAATAAAATTCAAGTCAGTTGTGTTAGTCAGTTGTGTCAGCAATGCCTGCACATTCGTGTACACCATGAAGCTATATTCATAGCTCCATGTTGTAAACATTATTATCTTTAGGTCTTCAATGTATCAGAGAATTGGTAAGGGACAAAATCTTTCACGTTTGTCAGTAAAGTTGAATAAGAAACTGCTATTTTTGCTTGTTAACAGTTACTTCATTTACATGTAATGAGAACTTCTAATCCCAAGCTGGAATGCAACTCTACAGTTTAGAGTTTACTTTTACGATTGGCTATTCATTATAGGTTTCACGAAAATGGTAATTTACGATATGTAGTGAAGCATCTGATTACATTACAAGATTGAAAAATTGTAAAACGAGGTCTTTAGGCGGAATTAAGTAACCAATTAAGTATTGTAATAAGATGTTATGACACGAATATCGTACAACGCTTTATTCAATTTGTAAACTTTTGTTATATTTAATGTGAAATTTTGTTTTACCCCTTCCATTAGTATTCACATTTTTTCTCCCATAATGGTGACACTGTTCTCAATAAGGAGAACAATTGAAACACATTTGGGGTATATTTTTCAACGCGAATGAATATAGTTCTGATTTTCAAATAGAAATAGCAGCGACTGCTGTTTTAGAAACATTCTTACCAAACAAATCATGAAAGAAATGTAAGCGTATTTAATTTTTAAATATTGGCGTGGGAAAATAAAGTTCATTCCATATCGGAAAAAGTTTTTATTTTTTTTTTATTTTCTGGCCAACCAAGAAGTCTTTGGTTCCACTACTCTATGATAAAGAGTACAATATCATTTAATGGCAACATTGATATTAAATGTAAACGTGAGCTTCTGCGGCTCGAATCCATGTCTCCTTGGCTGTCCGTATGACAGCGCGTCGGTGGCTGAGAGGCCGACGTTTCGCCTGTCATGTCGCAGACTTCCTCAGGACAGTGACACCGCTGTACTGCGCGTCCGGTACCGGACCGCCAAGAAAACATTGATATCAGTAAGTTTAGTCTGTTATTAGCGTTTTAAAGGGGAAAAGTGTAGGAAACGAGACAACAGTCCAAAATAAGAGTGGCAAAGTACGCCATTACCACTAGGGGGTAAAGTACTTTATTACGAAACTTATTTAAAGGCATAATGTTTGACTTTACCTAACCAAAGTGGATAAATTGTATTACGCAACATTTATGTTATGTTTTATTGCATAAGTAAAGGTTTTGAAAGCGAGTTATATTAGAAGCCAGTTTTCAAATGTGTACATATACAATAACCAACCTTGTAAACGTGTTGCGTACGCTAATATTTTTGTTACATTCCAAAATTATTATGAGAGTTAAATGATTACTGAAATTGGAATTGGAACCTCAGAAGCATGATGTTAGGTATTAACAGAACGTGAGCTTGATATCCCCTTTGATATGGATAATCGATTGTCAATTGTTACTTGTTCATGATTGTTTGGAAATGGATTCATTATCATATAAACCTCACAGAGCGGGCGAGCAGAACGGGCGAGAAGAGCGAGCGAGCAGAGCGAGCGAGCAGAGCGAGCGAGCAGAGCGGGCGAGCAAAGCGGGCGAGCAGAGCGTGCGAGCAGAGCGTGCGAGCAGAGCGGGCGAGCAGAGCGGGCGAGCAGAGCGGGCGAGCAGAGCGGGCAAGCAGAGCGGGCGAGCAGAGCGAACAGAGCGGGCGAACAGAGCGGGCGAGCAGAGCGTGCGAGAAGAGCGAGCGAGCAGAGCGGGCGAGCAGAGCGGGCGAGCAGAGCGGGCGAGCAGAGCGGGCGAGCAGAGCGGAACGGGGCAGATCGGAAAAAGGGGTGTGTGGCGAGGATTCGTTGTAAATAATATTGATTCCTTTCCCTGTTTAATAGATGAGAAGGAACCGAGCTATGCTGAATTCATAAAATTAAAACACATTCAGTTGTCGAAATCATGCATATGTGTGAAAACCATCATAATCACAAATGTGATCTTACACATTGTGATGAAACTTTAATATTATTGCAGTATATATTCTGCATTATTGTAATAGTCTTGGAACTTTTGGCGCCTTACTGAAAAAAAATTGCAATTTACGTTTGTTAGATACTATTTAAGGACAAAGTTCACGTTACATGAGGTGTATCTCATACAACTTATAAGAGCGCAGACTCTGAAAAAGGCATCATACAAATGATTACTGAATCACCATCTTCGAAACATACTTAATGTAATGAGAGGGAGAGTGATTGGGATTGTAAGATCTGCCGACGCAACACCCTCTACGCATGTGTATGACAAATTGCGTTTCTCAGAAATCGCTCGGAATGTATCCCTCCCCTCACCCCCCTCTGTCATCACGTCTCTCTCCCCCTCCCTCCCTCTCTCTCTTTCAGTATCACTCGCCATATCTCTACCCCTCTCTCCCTATACCCTCCCGTCGTACCTATCACTACCTACCTCTTTCCCTCTCACTGCCCCCCCCCTCTCTCTCACACATCAATCGAAATAATTCCATCCTGAGAACTATCGGGGTGATCTTTTCAATCATGTACACTCTTGAAAAGGTTTCTGACATGAAAACAGTCAGTAAACAGTAACATGTCAATGAAATATTGTCTAACATTAGTTTTCCTCCATCTTTCTAATTCATATTTTGCACAGGCAATATTCAATTCAAGTGAGTTCGAATGACGCAGCCAATCTAACTATTACAATCCTGAGGTTAGAATTTTAGAAACCTGTGTTGATTCAGAACACAAATTTGAGACACTCGTCACATTCCCTTCAAGATCGTTTGCAAGGAATTAGCTAAAGGAACTAACTCTGCACAGTAACAACATCCACACATTTGAACCCACTAACAAGGAAGGAAACAAACCACGTGTCCAAAACTATACATGGAGATAGACTGAGTAACGAGAACTGGAAGTGACACTACATGTATCTCTGTAGTGAAAGGATGTACTACTTTATCAAGATGGAAATCGGAATGACAATTACAGCACCATTCAGTATTTTTATTCTATTTAACATCAATAAGGTCAAAATATCAACAATTTTTAACACAATCGCGGACTAAGTAAATGTGCCAATTTTCGTTTGTTAGAAGTATTTTGGGAATTAACTTCAAAGAAAGTTAATTATGTATTATTTAATCGATTACAATTTTTTTTATTTTGTCATAGCGCATGTCAAAAAACCAGCATTAAAATCGAATTCTGACAAAACATTAAAGCATTTGACCGCAATCTGACTGCAGCAAATATTTGAAACTTACAGTTTAAGTTCCACTTAAAACATCTAGCCGGTAGGTTACATTGTGATGGACACTGTTTTATACGCAATAATATTCTCTTGCTAGAGTACAAGGCAAACAGAAATATCGACTTCTATCAGTAAATGATACTTTCATAGAGTTCAACAATCATAAACATTCACACCATTAACGGATAATAATCTCGCGGAGAATATATACAGCATTACTTCATAAATGGTGACAAGAATAATTATGACGTCTGTCACTTCGACAACGCATTCTCAATGCATGGTAGTCTACTGCATTAAAACAGCCCTCGTCGAACGATGTAATTCACACTCGATAATAAAGATATCCTCAGTAACAACACGAAATAATAGAGATGAGATGCAACAATTGGGAATCCCCATTGACCGCGACGCCAATAGCGGAGTCTCCCCCGCAGAATGGCGAACGCTGAAAGAAGCAGCCGGCGCGGTGGAAGTTACCTGAGGGCAGGCGACATGGCGGCGGGCGTCGCGACGCGCCGTGACGACCAAGTGAGGCGCGCGCGCGTGTCGGACACACTGCCGGCGGCAGCGCCGCACGCGACGGCCTTGCGGCCCGCCACGCCCCCGCCCCCACCCCCGCCTGGGTCAGCGGAGGTGGCGGGGGTGGTGCATGCGGCAGCGCCTATAGTAGTGGTTGTTTTGCGAAGTGGCGGAGAATATGACGGTCACGATGATTGCATTTGCGAGACGGTGACTGTGATTGAAAAACGGTGACTGAAAACAATAAATGTGATTGAGATTGAAAGACACTGACAGAGATCGAAAGACGCTGACAGAGATCGAAGGACGCTGACAGAGATCGAAAGACGCTGACAGAGATCGAAGGACGCTGACAGAGATCGAAAGACGGTGAATGTGATCGAAAGACGGTGAATGTGATCGAAAGACGGTGAATGTGATCGAAAGACGGTGAATGTGATCGAAAGACGGTGAATGTGATCGAAAGACGGTGAATGTGATCGAAAGACGGTGAATGTGATCGAAAGACGGTGAATGTGATCGAAAGACGGTGAATGTGATCGAAAGACGGTGAATGTGATCGAAAGACGGTGAATGTGATCGAAAGACGGTGAATGTGATCGAAAGACGGTGAATGTGATCGAAAGACGGTGAATGTGATCGAAAGACGGTGAATGTGATCGAAAGACGGTGAATGTGATCGAAAGACGGTGAATGTGATCGAAAGACGGTGAATGTGATCGAAAGACGGTGAATGTGATCGAAAGACGGTGAATGTGATCGAAAGACGGTGAATGTGATCGAAAGACGGTGAATGTGATCGAAAGACGGTGAATGTGATCGAAAGACGGTGAATGTGATCGAAAGACGGTGAATGTGATCGAAAGACGGTGAATGTGATCGAAAGACGGTGAATGTGATCGAAAGACGGTGAATGTGATCGAAAGACGGTGAATGTGATCGAAAGACGGTGAATGTGATCGAAAGACGGTGAATGTGATCGAAAGACGGTGAATGTGATCGAAAGACGGTGAATGTGATCGAAAGACGGTGAATGTGATCGAAAGACGGTGAATGTGATCGAAAGACGGTGAATGTGATCGAAAGACGGTGAATGTGATCGAAAGACGGTGAATGTGATCGAAAGACGGTGAATGTGATCGAAAGACGGTGAATGTGATCGAAAGACGGTGAATGTGATCGAAAGACGGTGAATGTGATCGAAAGACGGTGAATGTGATCGAAAGACGGTGAATGTGATCGAAAGACGGTGAATGTGATCGAAAGACGGTGAATGTGATCGAAAGACGATGAATGTGATCGAAAGACGGTGAATGTGATCGAAAGACGGTGAATGTGATCGAAAGACGGTGAATGTGATCGAAAGACGGTGAATGTGATCGAAAGACGGTGACTGTGAATCGGCGATGGAAACTGCGAGTGGCACGGTGGTGATTTGGTGTCTGATTTTGAGTGACTGATTGAGTTGGAGACAATGGTGGCAATGGGGGCGATGAGAGTATTGGCGGGGTCGGAGGTAGTGATGGTAGCGGTACCTAATAAAAATATAGATATGACAGATACGCCGTGGTGTCTACGTTGGTTCCTATTGAGATCCCTTACGTTAAAACTTATGAGGAAACACTTTACCGTATTGGCGGACTTTCTATTTAGAACGAGCTTTTACGGTCATGTGAACTGTACGTCCGTAAAAATATGTCAGTACCTCATTAGTGTCAGAATTAGTACTCATCGTTATTCCTCCTCATTTTACTAATTTCCCCAGAGAAATATATGTAATTTATTTTAATTTTTCATTCAGTTGCTTTGGCATTAAGACTGTAACTCGAGTACGACGCTTTGATATCTCCGTCCAGACCAGTTTGGCACCGTCTTTTTTTCGAGAAATTGCTGCACACCTTTTGAATCATTTTACAATAGTTAAACAATATTTCATTTTCTTCAAAAGTGTTCAACTTAATAGTATTACTGAATACATTTATTTAACCTAGAGTAATAGCAATGCACAGAAGTAGTCACCTGTTTCCAAATATTTAAAGTTGAACAGAATTATTGTCAATCAAAGTACAATACAAAGTACTTGCCAACAGGAACTTGGACGTGAGTGAAATTCTAAAACTTTTCCTCAAGTTAATATGAAACTTTTCTCCGACATAATATTGTACAATACATTATTTAGATATTGTAATGTTTTGGTGTAAATGTAACATTTTGTTATCTTTACAGTGAAACATTTTGACAAGACCACCTATTTAAGAAGACCTCAACTTTTCGAGACCAGTTTTCTAGGGAACGGAATAATTACTCCATAAGACTAATGAATTTCAGTCCCTCAAAGACGACAACCTCTCCTCCCGACCAACGACTAGGAATTTTTGTGATAATGTAACATTGCATTCCCTTTAAGACAACTAGAAAACCTTTCACTGAAATGATAAACCCGAGAATTTGCGTACTACTGTGACCCAAGCCATTTCCGGTATCTTTTAGATAAGCAACAGCAATCGAGCACATGAGGTTTCACGCCAACTCCGATGAAAAGACCTTCCAGAAAAAGTAGAGAAACTATCACGTTTTAAAGGTGAAAGATAATTTCACAGAAGCAAAATAATAATCTTGTTACGATAATCCGGAGGAACCTTATGACAACAACACATTACGTAAAGGACATTTTTTTAAAATGTACACTGTACTACTTTCTGTAAAGATATTAATGAATAAATACAGCTGTTCAAAGTAATTTAATGATACAAGACAATAAAGCTTTCATTTTAAAGTTGAATAGTGTTAAAATTTAATTTTAATATATCATTTTATATTGATCACTACTAAAAAATACTATAACTTTATTATTTCATATATAGACTTAAGAAGACTGATAATAGAAAACAGTGAAGCATATTCATGTTACAAGAATGAGGAACAATAGGGCGTCCCAGAATAGTCACGTAGGATCGCAGGGCATTTACTCGTAGAATAGAGTGGGGATAATTCCTACGCACTCGGGACGGGTGGCAACCGATAGAATAGGGAACTCGATAGGAAAGATCTTAAGACTAGAGCATTTACGCATCCAGAGAAAATAATACATTATTGATGCAATACTTAGAACCCTCCAAAAATACATTGTTATCAAATTGTTATTTTGAAAGTTTTCAAATTATTGTGGGACCCTCTGTCCTTCACATTTGAACTAAGGAAATACATTGTTATCAAATTGTTATTTTGAAAGTTTTCAAATTATTGTGCGACCCTGTGTCCTTCACATTTGAACTAAGGCGTTTGTCGGCGTTAAATAACTTTGAGTCAAACGCTTAAGAGAAAATAGCGTCATCAAGAACCAAAGATCATTTCACATTTGATAGAGTATTCGGATAGCTTTACCGTCAAACACGAACAAGTATTATATTTATTGTTGGAATTCAACGTACTTTTTTGTATTCTAATTGTGTTGGTAGGGTATTACTAATGGTCTTAAGTAGCAAAATTACTGCTAAACAAAAAGAGACAAAATAGTTTTCCAGAAAGTAGCATGAATACAGCAAGACACCAACAAATGTAATACGCTCGTATAACACTGCAATAAATTAAATATCTTTACAAAACAGTCTTCACGAATATTACAATAATGAAGTATACACATATATAGAGTGCAACAGTGAGGTACCAAGAATTTGAACAAATATGATGCACCAAAACCTAACCCGTAAATATCTAATGTTTAATGGCGGTTGGCCTCTTCTTTGAAGTCTTGCTGTCACATGAGTAATGTGTGTCGCAAGCAGTGACTCAAAGGGTATGACAATTCAGTCGGTACGCGCAGTAAGTGAATAAAAGTTAGTAATCAACTTTTATTCAGATTTCAGTCAAAACTTGAAATTGAAACTGTTTCAGTGTTATTGAATCCTCCCGAGATCCTGGATAACTAAAGATACCACAAACAACTCTCACTTGGCCAGAAACTACGTAGTTTTCTTTCAATTTCTGCTCCACTGCAAATTAGAAATGTATAGGAGATGTGTAGTATACTCGGGAATCCATGAGGTAAAATGTAGCATACTCATGAATCTATTTACTTCCCTCTCCTCACCTCACACTAAACCATAGAAAAATGGCCACTCCTTTAAAAATGGATATAGAATTACTCTAACCTCAATCTGTGCATATTTTTTGACCTCGTTACTTGAGAAGCTCTAAAACTAATTATTTGTATCCGTTTTTAAAATTTATTGTATTAATTTTAAAATTTGCACTTGTTTTAGATGACGGTGCTTGTTTTTCACCACTAAAAATGGGGAAATTCCCCCGAAACTAGATTGGTGTAATATGTGTAATATAATTTTATTCATTGTGGTCTGATTACCTCTAAGCATTCATTTAAAAGATTAAATACTACAAGATCTCGGCTGAAATCACAAAGATGTATAGGAGAGTTAAGAAAGGAAACAATTTTTTATAAGCGAGCCGATGGTACAAAATGGTTGGGAACTTCGAATTTAGATCTTCACTGACAGACTACTCCTGACGTGTCAGCCAAGTTGGAGCGCAAAAGTTTCAAATCTGCCCACTATGCGTGACACACACACACACGCACACGCACACGCACACACACACACACACGCGCACACACACACACGCACACACACGCGCGCACACACACACGCTCACACACACACGCACACACACACACGCACACACACACACGCTCACACACACACGCTCACACACACACACACACGCACACACACACACGCACACACACACACACATACATGAATACCTTCCTATAGTAAAAGCAATTTTTTTCGTCTCAAAACTAGACTCTCAAAAATGGGTTTTATCACTGAAGTATCGGCCTTAAATGTTTGGACCATTTTCTATACTACGAATCACGTACACACGAGGAATAGGGGAAACCACATAAATACTTTAAAGCGTTTCCTGTTTTATTGGTTCGTGCAAGACCGAAATGATTCAGTTGCACGGTATTTGTTTTTTAAATGAATATTTACCGACACACGCGATATACCATTCAGTCGAATTGTAATTTTCTTTGGGACAATCAGACAAAACTGTAGTCCTTGGCACATTTCGAGCTTATCAGCTCTCATCGTGGTGATGGTAAGAGGATTTTTCCCTAGAGCACTGACCCCTACTTAACGTGACTTCAACGAATTATTGTCACATTAGAGGAAAAATGTGTATTGAATATTTTTTCCTCCTCCTCGGACAAGGATGGAGCAAATTTCCGGGAGATTTCAATAGCCACTTAATGCTGAAAACAAAATTCAACATTTAGTAAGAGAAGGAAAGCAATTTTTGAAACAAATATATTGTTCTATTATCACCGCTGATGGGTCATTCGATATTAACTCAAAGTTTTCTGCTGATATTCATTGTTAGGAAAAATATTAATAATAATTAAAGAAGTTAACTCGCTATTATAAGCAACCTAGTTCATTACATGCATAAAAATACTCACTACAAACCTTCAAAAATACTTACAAATTCAAGAATTTGGAAATGTAGCCCTCAAATGATTGACGTTTCCAGTAAGAATAAACAAACAAATAAATAAATAAATAAATAACTCGGTAAGTCATGTTGCAGATTTTCGCGAAATTTATTGAAAACCCAGTAGCTTGTACTTCATTCAATGTAGTACAATCTGAAATTCGAAGCACTTATTACACTGAAAGTACCTCGAGTCAATTCGTTGTTAAATATAAAACTAATATGAAGATTATCTGATTTCCAATCATTGTAGACTTGTCTATTAAAGTAGTGTTGGTAATAAACCACTTATTTTCGCTTTTCAAGCAAAAAACGTGCAACACGCAGGATCTTATCAGGTTGATATTAAATGGAAGATTATTCTGC
This sequence comes from Gryllus longicercus, assembly GCA_038098605.1. Taxonomy (NCBI): domain Eukaryota; kingdom Metazoa; phylum Arthropoda; class Insecta; order Orthoptera; family Gryllidae; genus Gryllus; species Gryllus longicercus. The sequence continues at coordinate 632,969 of JAZDUA010000166.1, read as the reverse complement.
TAAGCCTAAATTACACAAGTGCATTTGAAACGCGAAGTGGTGTTGAAAAACTCATTTTGTGAACTAACCAGTCATGACATACAAAATGAATGTTCATATGATAATGGATATTGAGAGAGAACACAATGTACCCCTGCTTCTCCGAATGCACGGACGTTCCATAATGTGAAAACGCAACCAACTACTCCCGGAAATGATGTGCTCAGAAATAACAAGACCCTTTTGATGTGAGGTTACGTAAAACTTTTATTGTCATTCATACCTTACTAGCGCTATTCCTTTTTTTACTTTGAATAAGATGTCGAATCCACAGAAAAAACAACAACATGAGAGGGTTGAGGTAACGCCAGAACATTGTATTGTTGGTAAGGCACAGAGGCGTAATTTTTCAGTGTTAATTATTTGACAATTTCACAAAAATTACAAAGCAATTTCAAGTTAATTTCACTTTAATTTTCGCAGAATATTATCTGATAAAATGTGTGAAAGTTCTAAAACTAGTCTACTCCGCTTTTCTGACTTGCGAACAGTTTTGATATCATTATTATTGTAATTAATATTCATTCTACGTGTTTTAAGTAAATAGCAGTTTCCCTCCAATTCTTTAACAGAATATTGGAGCGACCACAACCGAAAAATTATGTGATTTATAATACTATAATGACTGTGTCAAAATATCTCTAGATTTTTCCATTTTTTTGCGCATAAAACTTCGAAATATGTTTTTTAAATAGCATAATAATCGAATTCAATAATGTCATGTTCATGATCACCTTCCTGCTTTTTGCGTTTCATAGGAGTTATCTGAACTATTTCGAAAAGCCAAGCCTTCTGTACTGATGAATCTATTGTCTCGGCTGTATGTACTTAATAACTGTTGTTACTGCATTACAAACAAGTTTTATTGTGATGGTACAAATTAGATCCTGCAGTAAAAAGTATAAATGTGAAAATAAATTAAAATTACGCACTCGGAAACACACAAACTTCGTATTCAGACAGGTGAATGTTGAAGTAAAATACGATGAGAAGTGTGGAATAAATTTATTTTCTACTACTTTGCGCCTTTGGCTCTCAGCACCCATTTGTCGTTGTGAACAGTTGCTCAAGCGTAGTTCTTGAACCAGACTTTTATTAGAGAAAGATATCCAGATATGCAGGGACGGCTCGTAATCAAATTTGGTTTTTATGTCCGCTCATTCAAATCATCGAGGAAGGGCAAAATGATATTTGAGGTTCGAGAGGGGCACTTAAGGTACTAGGAATGCACCCCATGATATAACACAACATTCACGCCTCACGCGTGTTTCGTCAACGGTTTTGTCCTAAACTGTTTCGACATAACATCCTCGCTCGTTTTCCAACCTTATTCTATTTAAATGAAGCAATACAAACTAGTTGCATAATATACTACTGTAAATCCTTAAAAACCCTCTCATTGACACAATGAAAAGTACGTTCCATATGAGGACTGTGGAATGAAATTCAACAAAAGTTCTCTCCCATTGCACTAATTGAACGTGATTTTACGAGTTTTATCTGCGGAACGTCCCGTCAATTATTGATGAAACTTGCTACGGTACAATGAGAAATTACGTGTTTTCGAACTACAAAAATAATCATCAAAGTCCTCCAAAGGATTATGAAAAAATGTGGAAGACAATCGCAGCACACCTATGGGTCGTATAGAGGACCTTCTCCTTGTTTTGAAGACAATTAAATAAAAGAAGTGAAAGGGACAATACATTATTTACGCAAAAATAATTTCAAATGATAAGCATTTCTTATTTCTTACGTTTCTAGTATTTACGAGATGTGATTTTACATTTTATGTGCATGTAGATATATGTTCACTAACAGCGCCGTAAGTCCGCATTTGGTATTCGAATGAGAGTTGCTGACGTAAATGAAATCTAACACTAACTACTATTCCCATATACGCTGTGTGATCAAAAGTATCCGGACACGTCCAAAATGGTGTTATGGCGTGGTCGTGTTTTTCATGGAGGGGGGCCTGCACCCCTTGTTGTTTTGTGTGACACTATTACGGAACAGGCCTACGTTGATATTTTAAACTCCTTCATTATCATTCACAGCAGAATACTTAAAATAAGCTACAAAGAAACGGCATTCACAAAATTTGAAAATGAGAAAATAAGAAAAAGATAACTCCCGATTTGTTCACCGAAGTGACTTCAAATCACCTTTAAAATACCTCAATTACGGTAGTTGACAAGTAAGAGCAAACGTAGCACAGTGTTGCATTAACAGGGATACAAAATATTGCATCCTGCAACGTAGCAAAGAGTTGCGAAACAGACGCTCTTGAAGACATTTCACGGTATTGTAAGAGATTTTCCGGTATTAACATGCAACTGCAGTATTCATCAGCAACGGAGTTATTATCATACCAACACGGCCTTCCGTTCTTTGTTATGTCAGAAGATCATTTTATTTAATGAATATTAAGCGTGTATAATCAATATCTAAAGAGATTTAAAATTACAGTAATTCAAACTTTGTATAAAAATGTAATGAGTTCGGGTCTATTATTTGTAAACCTTTTACGTACATAGAAAAAAATAATATGGTCATTCTACATTGGCATTATCTTTCATTCAATATCATTACTTTACCTCTTACATATCTAAATGCGTCCGAAATAAATATTTAAGAAACGGAAAATTACGAACAAATAAAGGAATTAAATGAGTGCTTTAAAGACAACACTTATCTACTACTTTGGCTTACCGTTCTATTATTTTGTCATCTCAAAGGAAAAAAATATTCTTATAGGGCAGTATCGTCCATCAACTTCCCTCTCGCGAAGGCGGTGTGCGGTGGTGATGTCACCTTATCGGTGGTAAAGCTGGCGGACACATCACAGCAAAGCAAAGCACGAAAACTAGCTCATAATCGTAGGCTAATTAAATCCTCTATCGCCCAATTTTAAGACTTTTATAGTTTTCTGAAAAATCAATGTTCGTCCCGCTTTAGTATATAGGAGTCCGGGAACGAAATGGCGAAACTTGTAAATAAGCTTTTAAGACAACATTTAGCATATTTGGTCTAATAAGCTTCTTGGATATTTCAAATCGCTGAGCCACAATAAGCACTCAAAAGTTGGTTTGAAAAACTGCTTTGTAGGTAAAACTTTGCGTTGCAGAAGCATATATACACTCCAGTAACATATAAGTTGTTTTCAAAGGAAATGAATATATTTCTTCAGACAGAAAAATTAACCCAGAAATAAAAACATCCAATTTACAGAATTCGTTTGCTTTGTTTATTTCTCGAATAATGTTTCTCTCTGAACAAATATATTAACTTCCTTTGTAAATAATAAACAATTTATATGTTTCTGATGTGTTTATATGTTTCTACAATGCAAATTTGTGTCTAGAAAGAATTTTCTCAAACCAACTTTTGAGTGCTTATTGCGGTTCATCCATTCGGAATCCTCAAGTAGTTTTTTAGACAAAATATGTTTAAAATTGCCTTAAGAGCTTATTTTCAAAATTTAGACACTTCCTCCCTGGACAATGTATACTTCCAGCTTGCACAGAATCTAAAATAAAAATTACAACAAAAGTACTTACTATACAAAAATTATAGACTAATTTTAGGCTCACAGAAATTACTAATATGATTTATTATTAATATTTATTAATTTATAATAATATGATACTCACACATCGTAGCGTAAACGAAGACAACTGATTAATTGCAAACAAGAGAGCAGAACACAAGATACATCTGACGATTTGTTCGTATAATAATATAGTATTTGTTGATTTAATGCGAATATTAGAAGATCGTTAATATTTCTGCAGGGGGACTTTTGTCGCAAAAATTTATTTTTTGATTTTGTGTCAGCTAGCTGAACACTGATTTTTGAGAAAACTAGAAGAGCCTAAAATGTAGGGATACAGCATTAAATTAGCCTAAAATAACGAGCTAGTTTCCTTTGTGTTCTGCTTCAGTGTGAGTGCGAGCTATATGGGCATGCGGAGGGCCCCATCTTCGCGCGGCGGCGCCCAAGGCGCGTCGTGTTGCGCGAGGCGCGTCGTGTGAACCGCGGCGCGGCGCCTGAGGTGTCCCTATTGGGGGTGCAAGGTCCTTCCCACCGTGCGCAGCGCGCCGCGAACGAGATGCCTCGCCAGCCACGCCAACCGGCGCCGCTGCCACACGCTTCCGCTTGCGCCGCGCACTGGGCCCCGTCGAATGCGGGAAGGCGCGCCGATGGCGAGGGAATCAAACGAACCGAATAAACCAAGCGAACAAAATTAACGATATCAACCAAAGAAATGTTATCAACCAAATAAATGTTATCAACCAAATAAATGTTATCAACCAAATAAATGTTATCAACCAAATAAATATTATCAACCAAATAAATCAACACAATCAACCAAATAAATCAACACAATCAACCAAATAAATCAACACAATCAACCAAATAAATCAACACAATCAACCAAATAAATCAACACAATCAACCAAATAAATCAACACAATCAACCAAATAAATCAACACAATCAACCAAATAAATCAACACAATCAACCAAATCAACTCAATCAACCAAATTATCAACCAAATTAATTCTCCTAAATCAACTCAATCAACCCAATCAATGTCAACCATATCACTTAATTCCACAGTAAATATATATATAACACAGTAATATTCCACAATAAAGCCCCAAAAGAAGAATAGATCTGCATGAAACTCCTGAAAATGAAACTCCAAAAGAATGAATCATTTCCAAACGTACTTCATTTATCTTTAAATAGGAAAAAAGTTTACATGAAACCTCAGGATTTTTTTGCCATTTTTTTTATTTTCAGCGAAAATAAACGTTAAAACACTGGGTGGAAATGGGCAATAAACATTTTATTATCAGACTGCGCGAAACAAAATGGCAAGTAATATAAACCGAGAGTTTTTACTACTTATTACTCAACATTACAATTACTTCAATTACGCAAAATGAGAGTTTGTAACAATGTGGATTTAATCTACAGTGTATTCACTCTACAATCTGGCGAGTTCGAAAGATTTCCATACGTGGGATTTCTTTTCATCTCGTGCCTTTGGATTTAAAAAAAAATCTGTTATAATTTGGTGGAAGATCAATATATCACAGTTGATTATTTTGACATGAATATCGCACGCTATAATATCGCATTATAATGGGAAAATTTGTTTATGTCTCCTAGAAAGAAAATTTCAAGAAACAACGTGTGTTCCGCTTGACCATGCTTGGAATGTTTACATAATTCAATCTACATCATTATTTGAGGTTATCTAGAAAGTAATACATGCTTACGTAGGATTTAGACATGAAAGTTCAACTTTTTCCCAACATCGGCCTGGGAACTTATTGAGACGTTACTTTTCGTTCGAGAAAGGAGTTCCTTGACTTGGCCTCACCCGGGAACTCTCCCATCCCGTTCCACGTTCCCTTTCTTGTAATGTAAATTACTTTTCTAACTTTCGGCTTCGCGGATTGCTGATGACTCAGTAATACATAACTAGGTGCCCTCTACTTCATGAGAAGTTTCATTATTATGACAATAAGTAAAGTACTTGCGCAATAATATTAGAATGATCAAGATGTATCAGTGATAAGGAGAAATTCCTTTTTCGTGACAGTACTGAGCGAGTTAAAGTATATAAAAAAGGAAAACATACATATATATATTTCGACTTTATGGTAGAATAACAAAAAGGGTTAGACCATTTTAATACTTGAAGAGAGCTTTCAGTGTTTCAGTTGTTTCTGCAAATAGTCATCTTACAGTTATTTGAGTTTTTTTAAGTAGCGTGCGAGTGGTCATTCAGATTTAGATTAGCAGCTGGTAGCTTACGAAGTACATGCGTGTGTCTATTTATAGCTCTCAAAACTTTTGTCATATGCTTTATATCTGCATATGAATCTTGGTACCCAACATGTCAACAGGAAAACTGTTTCTTTCATCCTCCAAACAAAGAGAAATAATTTCTGAAGCGGTGTAAAGGTTCAGGGGAAAAGTAATTATTGACAAATGTTTTCTAACTTTTCCGTTTTTGGTTGTAACGCATGGTACAGAAAAACGATTGTATTGAAAATATCTTCGGAAATTGAAACACGTCTCATATTTTCTGAGAGTGCTGATATACCAAAGACACCTCAATATTGTCCGATGCAATCAGGTGCAAAAAATAAAGTAAAACATTCAAAGTAATAATTTCGATGCACAAATTGCACTTTTAAAATCAACCAAGATACATAATTTCTAAATATTAAATTTAAGTAGAACTTTTAGTCGGTTATTAGACGTTTATCCTCCTGAGCAAAGTAATATTCGACCGGGACTGACGGGTATACAATAAAAAAAATTTTTTTGTTCTGCCTAATAGGCGATTGTGATACATAAATATCTGGAACACTTCAGCGAGAAAACCATAGAAGTGTTTAGTTGGTGGTGCATCCAAGATCTGAAATGCTTGCGAATGGGCTTTGCGCATATACAGTGGAGTTGAGGCCCACTGTAGGTACTGGCATGCGTTCCGTATTGCTGCTCAGGGAGTAGGGAGCGTGTGCAGAAGCAAGAGACGCGAAAGGCTGTAGGTGCTCTGGTTTTATGGCAGAGATGCAGTAAACGTGAAAGAATGTAAAATACGTAACATTGTGCGTCTGCTCACCACGTTTCAAATGCTTGTTGTAAATCCATAAAATTTGAGGTCAATGTGTGCATTACTATTGCCATCTCATCCGTCAGAGTTATCACAAGCTACTTGATCACTCCTACCTTCTGGCTGGATGTTTCACCTCTGTTGTACACTTCTCAAAAGCCGACAAACACTACAAAACCACATAGTATTCAAATACTCAATTAAAGCACCCGAAGGACATCGAATATCGTATTATTTCATGAGTTTTTTAAGAGTAAGTGTCAAGAAATTTATTTCCTTGGCCCACTGACCCTAATACACCCACGATAATGATAAAGGCGTTCTCGTTACTACATACAGGATACAGTAGCAACATTTTTGGTCGGGATGCATTGATTGAACCGATAGAAGAACTCTTGACGAAATAACTGCATACTGAAATAAATAAAGGAAAGTTAATGGTGGTTTATCTATTTTCCGATATAAAATTGAATTAAGTTTCATAGTTGAAATGAATGTATTGCATAAGAATTCAGAAACACCCAATTCAAAATAGGACGATTTAACATAAGTACAATTTGTTTCATTACTATTTAAGTAGCTGACACAGTAAACGAGGACTCTGCTCTCCGAGTCTGTTCCCAACTCATTGTTCGTTAGCGCATCTGAGAGGAGAGATCGTATCGCGTAGAATGCTTGGCTTACTCCATGACAGAAAGGATCATCACTCTTATCTCTGTGTATCTCCAGACTCCATGGCCAGAGTTCCAGGCATTATTATCATTAACACTCTCCAGAACTATTGTTTTTCTTACGTTTAAAGTTTTTCTGCATGACGCTCATTCCAGTCACTTGGCGTCTTCACCAGACGAGATTCCAGTTAATATTGATTTCATCCCTTGAAACATTGCGGTTTCTGTACACAAAATGCGCAATCACATATATTTTCATTTGAAGAATGATACAATTCTTTTTTTCTTAATGAAGTTAATGTCTCAAGTTGTGAAAATAATTTATGATATTGCACTTCCATTAGCCTTCAAGTTATTATTGCTCACTATAATATCTTATAAAATCTCTGTAAACAAGAGTCTATCCAGCATAAATTCTTCAATTTTGTTGCATTCAAGTTCATATTGCCATCGCCGAGAGTATCGCATGATTACAAACAAGTTGCTAATTTGCTAAATTTTGGTTCTCTCTCCTCTTATCGTAATCTGAATGATTGTGTATTCTTTTTTAACCTTCTAAATAATAATGTTAATAGCTATACTTTACTATCAAAAGTTTATTGAAAGATTTCTCTCAGAAGTATCAGAAATAATAATGAAGCACTATATGCACTGCCATTTGCTAGAACTGGTTTCTAATGCTCCACTGAATAGAATGCGTAGAAAAATAACGAATAAGCATGATATTGATTATGCTCTGTCAATAAATACCCTAGAAAACGTAGCTAAAAAAGTGATGTTGATAGATTTTCTATAGTTTTTGTTTTGTATATTTGTGATGACAGTAGTAAGGTTTGTGATAACTTTGATAGACTTTGTACTTTGTGTTGTTTTTTACGTTTGTGATGTGGTGAGGTGTATATTGTATATTCGTGAGAGATGTGATGTGGAAGTGGTGTGGCGAGATGTTGGTTTCTGTCGGTGTATATAATAGTTTTGTATTGTGCGATTGCCTATTTGAAAAATAAATGAATGAAAAAAACAAGTAAATAAAAATATTTAAATTATGAATGACAACATAAACGACTGAATGTGGTAAGTGATGATAAGAATTTACTTCTGTAACAGCAATATAAACAAATCTATTGAAAATATTTTATTTCAAATTTTAATACAATGTATCGTGAACAAGACGAATATTTCTGAGCGAAAATGGTTGAAATGAAGGACTCAATACGTTGCCAACAAAGTCCAATTCACGTTGAACAATAGTTAGTAACATTATTGATCAATTGATTCGTTTCATAGATACAGAACTTCTATTCTTGCGGGTGCTTTCAAAATTGAAGCAAGAAGTGACGCATGTAATATGGGAAAGAAATTATTGTCGATGACGTTTTCACCTCATTTTTCAAATTTTAGAATTACGATAAGAAAAAATATATTCCATCGCATTAAAAATTCAGCTTGAGCAGTTCTTCCAATGTAATAAATAAAATCAGGTGAGAAAATTACACGAACCGTAGTTTCCACTGAGGCTATCTCTCCAAATGAATTGCATTTGTTTTATTTGAAATGTTCATGATTTTAGAACCAAAATATAGCAAGTGAATTATAGAAAATTAATGGAATTTAATAATACATTTTAAAATACACATTATTAGTTGTTCTCTTAATAGCTTTAGTATGATATTTGAGAAATAAATACTCGCTGAAAGAATGAGAAGAATAATGATAGAATTTTGAAGTGCATTGCAGGTATTACTTGACTAGCTGGAAGAAAGACTTCTGTTCAAGGTCTACGACCGAAACTTACTTCCTTCTAGCAGGCGATCAAAATGCTGAGGCTCTGGGAAGAGTTTCTGTTCCATGAAAATATGCTCCAGTTCCTTGCTCTTTGTGCCTGCACGATACTCGTCGGTAAGAACATGACATAGGTAATTTAAAGGTGATACATTTTTAGAAAAAAAAGCGCAATGTAAGGCTTCATATTTAAAATTGTGAACTGAACTCTGTATTTTATCATTTTTATTTTTATTACTATTATTTAATTATTAAAAATATTTAGTACCCACAAACACAAGATTGCAAATTCAAACGGTATATAACATTCCTAACCCAGAAAAAGTATATTTCCAAAGATGAATAAAAATCAGCATGAAGTATAAAAAGGAAATCACATTATTTATTATGATTATTTCATATTAATTACACAATTTTCTAGCGGCCGGCTCCTCTGATTGGTTGTTTTTGGTGGTTTTCCCAATCAATACAACGCGAATGCCTGAACAATACCTGAACAAACGGGCACGGACCGCGCGCGATCTTTCCACCCTCGTCCTCATCCACTACTCTTCCGTTTCACACACTCTCTTGCTCTATTACAAATGTCGAAAGAACTAGTCGAGAGGTTAGAGCATGTCCCCCCCTGTTGAGGGAGGTACCTAGAAAAGGAAGCCCCAAGCCGAGGTGTACGTCGTACGTCTCACTTTCTAGCAAGGAATGCTCAATGCCACATCTAGGGATGTAACATGCCTTACACTTACACCGTCAGGATGAACTTGTCGCGCCTGGAATCGGCACCTACTCATATTTCTTAAAACAGATAAGCAAATAATTTCGTACCAGTGCGAGAACTCTCATCCTCAACCTATTCCATATCCTTCCATTTCCAAATTAAGAGGGGAACTAGTTAACAAAACGTATTTATTACTTTAAAAAATATGCAAAGGTAACTTCCAATGAACTTACAAAATATGAAATAAAAATAACAACAATGGAATCGAAGATGGAAACACATTTTTAATAAAGGCTTATTCGGTATTATACACAGATGTTCTTGGAACAATTCATGACGCTTCCTTAAAAACATTTGAAGAAATTAGACAATCTTCCATCACAGTTAGCTTTTCACGCCCTCTGATAGGCACAGACATGTTACAAAATCATTTTACTCTCGAGAAAACTACATAAAGTTGCCCACGTGAAAATACCCGATCGGGTAAGTAGAACTACTCTTTAAAATATTATATCTTTATTACTGAACAGAGAGGTACACCCGTCAAATTTAATCGCATGTAATATAAAGTAATTCGTTTAATTTCACATAGTTGCAGATTCTGCATGTCGGTGAACAGTTGGGGTAGTATCGAGAAGCGCTGGACCAGCAAAAATGTAATAGAATGTCCAAAAATCTCATCCTGTACTAGATTGCGGTGTGAGATACGTTTCTTTGTAGCCTTTGACTGTATATGTATAGTTAAATAACTTATAAACGAAGCTTCGCTGTACAAAATAGCTCATTCGTTCGTACATCTTATACTATACAGATTTTATAATGCTGCCGAGTGCTGTTGGTTTCATTTACATGCTATTTCGAACAAAACCTTCATATTTTTAATGCCAAAATTCATTATGTCTCTGTGAAATTTTCTTTCTTTAGAGATCTCATTTATAATTATTGGTTGCGTGTAAAAACCGCAAAACTTATCTATTCTACTTAAATATTATAGAAAACTATAAGGGAATTGAATTATATTTTTCTGAACTTACTTTGTAGTACTTACAAACAATTGAAATGTGGTCTTGCAGCGTATTTGCTGACCGAGCTCATCGGCATCAACCCCGGTTGCGGTACACGGACCGGAGCAAAGATAATGCGGCCTATATATGGCTACAATCTAGAAAATGGTGCGTACCAGTCATGGTTTCATCTAGTTCGATTATTTGGTGTGTTAGAAATAATATTTACACTATATTCTTGTCAAATGTACATGATATTTTAATTCGCAAATTGTAACGAGGGTTTTTTTCATTTATTTCTTTGTAATTTATCTTTTTTAATCAGAAATATGAATTAATTTTTTTATGGTTTCGAGCAATACTTTTCCCGTTTAGATTATCAGCCTTTATATCTTAGCAACTGGAGGAGTTATATTGAAGGGATTATGTCTAAGGAAATCAAATCTGTAGTTTGTTTACCGTGGCGTTTGCCGTTCGTTTAATATTTCTACAACTCGGGCGCGAAAGGTCTAGTTCTCAAACGTTGCTAACCTGGCTTTGATGGCACATTTATTCATCATTCAACTCTCTATAATTAAATGGTGGGGAAGATATTCTGGAGCTCAAGAAAACGTGCGCAGATTGCACGTCATACCCCATACGTCAAAATAGTTTTATTGTTATTTGAGGAAATAAATAAAATTTAATTTAATTTAATTTTTATTTGAGAAACATTAGTTCAAGACCACAGAATACTAATTTATTAAGAGGAAATTATAGAAAATGTTTATTGTTTATTCCGAATAGATTCTATAGAAATTCCAGCACTACAGTAACGCATTAATGCTATTGCTATATCTCACAAAAACAATTTCAAAATACTATGGTAATTAAAAAGATCTTGGAGCATACTAGGAAAGTCAAGGCGAAGCAATCAAAATTATTTCAACAGTTTATGAACTTGTTTAATATGTTGAAAGTCAAGACGATAAAACTATCACTGAAGCAATAATTTCGGAGTAATGATTTCTTAACAGCTTTCACTATTTGATTAAGTAACAATTTCAAAAATAAGAAGCAGGAGGGTGCCAATAAATGAAAACACATTAAATTTACTTTTTATTAAAATGTAATATTTTTTCGAGACCTGCACTAGTATCTGAAATCTCAAATCCCATATTATTATTATTATTATTATTGCTATTATATCAACTAGAGCATAAACAAGGAAATCAGGGTTTGATTCAACAAACAGGACGAAAAAACAAATTCAGACATAGATTTTCTGTAATGAAATCAGGAAATATAAAAGGATCTAATAATTCCAAGTGGGAAGTGTCCCTTGAACGTTTTCCTTGCACTTCCGGCTTCGTTGTAAGAACGTACACGTCACAAACAACCTCCGTTCAAAGAGCCCGAGTCGCAAAACTGTGAGAGAGCGGTGGCTGCTGCAGGGCCCCACATGTGGAAGGAGCTGTTCCCCGCGAGCCGCGGCAGCAAGCAGTCGCCCGTCAACATCAACACGAAGGACTCCGTGCTGGTGGACACGGCGGCGCCGCTCTCCTTCAACAACTACACGTGCGCGCCCACGCGCCTGCACCTCCTCAACAACGGCACGTCAGGTGCGCCGCGCCTCCTATTCGGTCCAGGACGGGCTGAGGGCGTCAGAGTCGGTCTTGTTTAGTCGCCGAAGAAAGGAACACAAATTGCGTCATTTCGCCAGATGCTACCGACGTGGCAATAAACTCAAATTCCACAACAAAACACGTTTATTGTATCACGATTCCGAAATCGTACCAGGTCAGTCATGTTTCACAACGATCCAGGGAGATGTACTGATTCAAGAGCAAATTCGCAATAATACACTAGAAGTTCCGTAACGAAGCCGGGTCGTGACAGAATACCTGGGAGAATGAACAGGACAATCAGTCGAGGACAAACAGTAACAAAACTAAATACAATCGATCTACACGTTAGTTACAACTTGAGGCGAAGAACTGCTCGGCCACCGCCCAGCAGAACTCGACTCTTGAAGGCAAGGGTGGAGGGAGCGGGGAACAACACGCCATCCCTCCGCCACAACCGCTGCAATCGCTCCGGCTTCGCCGGCGACGCGCTGCCACGGCAGTGATATGGCGCCGCCGAGGGTAACAGTGGTGGTGGGCGTAACTAAAGTTTAACCGCCACTACAGCCACTAAACTGAGTTAACAGTGGCTAACCAACGCGATTCTGGGAGATCAAACGGGGAGGGTCAGCGCTGGATCCCAGAAAATATTGCAGTATAATTGATTTTTTATACTTATCAACTAATACTAATACTTGTATTGAGAAATATATTACACTCATTTTCTGCACGATTGTGTAAAATATTTTCGGTTTTGAGGTATGGCAATGACGTATATTGGGAACATTTTGTATTCTTGTGGTCCGTTCCGCAGCCACATGCATAACGACATTTTTTTAAAAAACAAACAAACTAGTTCATCCTAAAACTGTGTTCTGACAGTGCAACTGTTCTACACATAGTCGGATACTAAAATATGAGTTAAACGTTATTATGGTAGGCGTGGCTGTAAGAGATTGCTGGTGTTGCCCGATGCGGTTACTCATGTCGATCCACTCCTGTGGTGATTTTGGCGATTAAAGAACTAACCAAATTTCTAGGGAACTTGCGCTCTAATCTTGCTTCGTATGAACCCTTAATACATTATTTCATCATTAACTATTTTGAACAATGATATCCCAAACGCAAAGTAGCGTGTAGCATAAACTGACTGTCTTAGCTACACAAATGCAATTATTTATAGGGTCAATCAAAGATAAACTGTAAAACACTCGTAACAGCGTTCTCCTATAGGTATTATTGAAGTGGGTGTTTTGGGGGTAGTATTTAGATTTTCTGTGAGGCGAGGCGGGGCGGGGCGGGGCGGGGCGGGGCGGGGCGGGGCGGGTGGGAGAGTATTGATTTCGGGCATGATAGTGCATGTTAGACTCCCGATGGTGGCAGTACTTCCCCATTTGGAAATGGAGATCCAACCTAAAGGTCGGTGTGGATAGTTTCTTCCATCACATCAGGTTTTCTCCTCCAGTGTGGTTCCATCCCAGCCGGAACAAGCAGTAAACACCCGACTGGTCTCCCGACAAGTGATAGTATGGTGAACAGAAATGTACGTGTGTGTGGTACAGACAAGAAGCTAAGACAAGTAAGAGAAATACTGGATATTGCGCGGTTCATAGGCCGTTTGTTAATGTACTGATCCATCATTCACATGTTATGGATCGGACAAACTACCGATCAGAACAGCCCGCCACCAGAATTCTGTTCTAGTGCCCGAGATCTATTGCCAGTGTCGAAAATTCGCCATCGCTGCGCCTCAAAACCGGTATTGCCAGACGCAACAGAAATACCAAATTCGAGCTCGTGAGGCCGAAGTCAGTTGCGTAAAATTAGTAGTAGGGCGTAAGGCATAAAACGCACTGATGCTACACGACATGTGGCTACTGTAAAGTATCTGAATTGCTACGAAAACGTTTGCATATTTAGTGTCCCCCAGTGTTGGAAGCTTTCAACGGCTATGAATAGTTTCTCATTGCAAAGAAAATCCATAATTTGGTGGTAGAAAACGTTTCACAATTCAATTATTAATATTATTATTCACATTTGAATATTGATATTAATAATATTCATGTTATTATAATACAAAATTATCAAGCAGAGAAGCCATTCGCTAGAATTCTCCTCAAGGGGTTGAATTCGATCCCGCTATCTACCCAGTTTAGAAAATACGTCATCGTCGCGTCGGAATCTTAACTTTAAAACATTCCAATCAACGAAGCTTCAGAGAAAACAGCGTTGGTGCCGAGCTACCCTCGCCAATTAGAATTATTATGAATAATTGATCTTGTACTCTCTCCTTGTGTCTCCAAAGCTTAAAGCGATGTGGGCCGCGCGGGTGGCTGACGCGGGGCGGGGGGCCGGGCGGCAGTGGTGCTGCAGGGCTGCTGGGCCGAGGCGCCGCCCACGCTGTCGGGAGGGCCGACGGGCGGCACGTACCAGTTCCAAGCGGCGCTGTTCCGCTGGGGGCTGTCGGACGCCGAGGGCAGCGAGCACACCATCAACCACATGGCCTTTCCGCTGGAGCTGCAGGCGCTGCACGCGCGCGTGGGGCCCACGCCGCTCACCGCGCCCGCGCTCGTCGCCGTCGCCTACCTCTTCGAGGCAAGGCCGCGAGTAGACTAGCCGCGTTCTTCTACCTCTTTGAGGCTGGCAAAGTAGGCGCGAGTAGACTAAGCACGTTCTACTTCAAGTCAAGCAAGGGTAGGAGTAGACTAAGCACGTTCTACCCCTTCAAGGCAAGAAAGAATACGAGTAGACTAATCACGTTCTACCTCCTTAAGACAAGCAAGGGCACGAGTAGACTAAGAACGACCTACCTCTTCAAGGCAAAAAAGTGCACGAGTAGACTAAGCACATTCTATGTCTTGAAGAAAAGCAAGGATACGAGTAGACTAAGCACGATCTACGTCTTAAAGACAAGCAAGGGCACGAGTAGACTAAGCACGATTTACGTCTTAAAGACAAGCAAGGGCACGAGTAGACTATTCGAGTTCTTCTAGCTCTTTGAGGCAGGCAAGGGCGCGAGTGTTCTAAGCGCGTTCTTCTAGCTCTTTGAGGCAGGCAAGGGCGCGAGTGTTCTAAGCGCGTTCTTCTAGCTCTTTGAGGCAGGCAAGGGCGCGAGTGTTCTAAGCGCGTTCTTCTAGCTCTTTGAGGCAGGCAAGGGCGCGAGTGTTCTAAGCGCGTTCTTCTAGCTCTTTGAGGCAGGCAAGGGCGCGAGTGTTCTAAGCGCGTTCTTCTAGCTCTTTGAGGCAGGCAAGGGCGCGAGTGTTCTAAGCGCGTTCTTCTAGCTCTTTGAGGCAGGCAAGGGCGCGAGTGTTCTAAGCGCGTTCTTCTAGCTCTTTGAGGCAGGCAAGGGCGCGAGTGTTCTAAGCGCGTTCTTCTAGCTCTTTGAGGCAGGCAAGGGCGCGAGTGTTCTAAGCGCGTTCTTCTAGCTCTTTGAGGCAGGCAAGGGCGCGAGTGTTCTAAGCGCGTTCTTCTAGCTCTTTGAGGCAGGCAAGGGCGCGAGTGTTCTAAGCGCGTTCTTCTAGCTCTTTGAGGCAGGCAAGGGCGCGAGTGTTCTAAGCGCGTTCTTCTAGCTCTTTGAGGCAGGCAAGGGCGCGAGTGTTCTAAGCGCGTTCTTCTAGCTCTTTGAGGCAGGCAAGGGCGCGAGTGTTCTAAGCGCGTTTTTCTAGCTCTTTGAGGCAGGCAAGGGCGCGAGTAGACTAAGCACATTCTACCTCTTCAAGCAGAAAAGGACACGAGTAGACTAATCACGTTCTACCTCCTCAAGACAAGAAAGGGCACGAGTAGACTAAGCACTTTCTACGTGTTAAAGGCAAGCAAGGGCTTGAGTAGACTAAGCAGGTTCCACCTTTTTAAGGCAAGCAAGGGCTTGAGTAGACTAAGCAGGTTCCACCTTTTTAAGGCAAGCAAGGGCTTGAGTAGACTAAGCACGTTCCACCTTTTTAAGGCAAGCAAGGGCTTGAGTAGACTAAGCAGGTTCTACCTTTTTAAGGCAAGCAAGGGCTTGAGTAGACTAAGCAGGTTCCACCTTTTTAAGGCAAGCAAGGGCTTGAGTAGACTAAGCAGGTTCCACCTTTTTAAGGCAAGCAAGGGCTTGAGTAGACTAAGCAGGTTCCACCTTTTTAAGGCAAGCAAGGGCTTCAGTAGACTAAGCAGGTTCTACCTTTTTAAGGCAAGCAAGGGCTTGAGTAGACTAAGCACGTTCCACCTTTTTAAGGCAAGCAAGGGCTTGAGGAGACTAAGCAGGTTCCACCTTTTTAAGGCAAGCAAGGGCTTGAGTAGACTAAGCAGGTTCCACCTTTTTAAGGCAAGCAAGGGCTTGAGTAGACTAAGCAGGTTCCACCTTTTTAAGGCAAGCAAGGGCTTGAGTAGACTAAGCAGGTTCCACCTTTTTAAGGCAAGCAAGGGCTTGAGTAGACTAAGCAGGTTCTACCTTTTTAAGGCAAGCAAGGGCTTGAGTAGACTAAGCAGGTTCCACCTTTTTAAGGCAAGCAAGAGCTTGAGTAGACTAAGCAGGTTCCACCTTTTTAAGGCAAGCAAGGGCTTGAGTAGACTAAGCAGTTTCCACCTTTTTAAGGCAAGCAAGGGCTTGAGTAGACTAAGCAGGTTCCACCTTTTTAAGGCAAGCAAGGGCTTGAGTAGACTAAGCAGGTTCCACCTTTTTAAGGCAAGCAAGGGCTTGAGTAGACTAAGCAGGTTCTACCTTTTTAAGGCAAGCAAGGGCTTGAGTAGACTAAGCACGTTCCACCTTTTTAAGGCAAGCAAGGGCTTGAGTAGACTAAGCAGGTTCCACCTTTTTAAGGCAAGCAAGGGCTTGAGTAGACTAAGCAGGTTCCACCTTTTTAAGGCAAGCAAGGGCTTCAGTAGACTAAGCAGGTTCTACCTTTTTAAGGCAAGCAAGTGCTTAAGTAGACTAAGCAGGTTCTACCTTTTTAAGGCGAGCAAAGACTTGAGTAGACTATGCACGTGTTTCTACTTGCAGATAAGCAAGATCATGAGTACACTACGCCTGTTCTACCTACAAGGCAGGCAGAGTAGACCAAGTAGGGTCTTACTCTTTGAGGAAATCATGTTCATGAGTAGAGCAATCAGGTTCTTGTAACTCTTCCATGCAAAAAATGCATGCGTCGGATACGCTCGTTCTTCTACCTCTTCTAGGCAGGAGAGAACCTGAGTAGACTAAGCCGTAACAAACATTAACTGTTTCTCACCCACGGCTTTATTTCTTTTGCCTTCTTAAGTGTCCTTTTTGCTATGCTGCAGCACTGCCACCGTGACTTCTTAAATATTCTAGTATTTTCGGACCGTTTTATATCTTTAACCCAGATGGTTGATTCTGAAATTTTACTAAGATGTTTGTTGTGATTCTCTCCAAATGTTCACTGCTAATTATACTGTGGAACACTTGGGAAAAATAGTTAAAAGGAATTCATTTCTTTCGTTCCAAATACGGAAAAAATTTTCGCTATTTCTTTAACAATGGCAACCTATCGTTTACAGCATCATTCTTACACTACACACATATTTAAATCCTTTTCAAAACAGGAAACATGCGAATGATTCGATTGAAAATACTGAAAAAGTAACTGCTTCTGCTATTTAACCATTTACAAAACTGCAGAATTAACTCGTGTGTGTGCACACCGTCACTATTTTTACAAATTATTTTAATCATTACCATATCTTCTAAATTCTAATGCAAACAAAACTAATTTTTCTGAAATATGTTGACTTTTTCTAAAATAGAATGTGCAAGGTTCCTCGTACTTTAAACGACCCTCTCTCAGCTCTCTTTGTCAATGCTCTTTATCTTCTATCCTCTCATGTGCTTCACTCTTCAAATAATACTTCTTGTTTATATATATATCATTACTTTAGATTTATATACTCCTTCAATTAATTATTTTTACTGTATATAAACTACATGTTTAAAATAAAACTAACGTTTTCACTTTGCAATATGCGTCTGTCTATTATCGGTCACCTTCAATGTTGTTCTTCCTGCCTTTTCACCTCCGAAACAAAAATATCATATCCTAAACAAAACACATCGCATTCATTTCCGGTAATCTGCCGAAGTCATCTGAATGGTCCATCTCTTATGCTTTTTGTTCGAAATCATAAAACGAAACTGATTTTGTATAATTGAATTGCACAATTGATAGGTGCCGACAATATGAATATGTTATTGCCTGCCATATCAAATGACGAGAAAATATTGGCTTATTCCGGACTTCAAGCACAAAACTTGATTCTGATCACTGCAACTTTAAATGTCATCACCTGCACCATCTTCATCGGAAACCAGCCCATAAATTATTTGCATTGCATTTAAACGCAAAAAATGTATGACCATGAATTTTATATTCTGTCACGTCATTTAAAACATTCACGTATCACTTTGAACGTTTCAAAAACCGTTTTAAAAACTTGAAAAGCTGAACTGCCTTTGGAAGAGAGTTGTTAAATGACTTACGAGAACTGTAATCCATGACAAATCGCTTTCGAAAATTATAGGTAGTCATGAAACTCCACATATTACTGTTTTGGATATTCCATAAATTGTCAGATTTCAAAAAAAGTGGCACGTAAAAAATCGTGTTTTGTGTTAAATTACATTTAAAAATAGTACGTTTTTTACAAGTAAACATATCTTTAAGATAGTTTACACGATAGATATAACATGTAACCCATTAATTTTTGACCATGAAATAAACACATCCGTTCAAGATAAACCGTTATCCTGAACAATGGCATTTTAATGACACTTTTCTTGTACCCTGCCGAACTTTAATTAAAGAAATGATAATAATGAACTAATGATATCACTTCAGAAAAACAATAAAAAAGTTCCCACAACCACTCAAGACAAAGTAGATTTACATCCGAACGTAAAAAAGAGAACTTGGGATAAAGACCAATGCTTTCTAAAGATGTGTATTAATTTTTGAAGAAATAATTTGTTAAAACAAACATATAAACGCTAACAAAAAATACACAAAGTAGAATGGAATAGAATGTTGATTGTCTTCCCGTCGTAGATAGCGGCGGGAAATAGATATATTACAGCTTAACTGTTACAAGCTTTTTCCAATTGCTTATAGCAATTAGGGTTTACACAAATTAATAGCATCTATTTATATATTTCTACACATTAAGCAGTACCTGATTATTATTTTCTGAACATAAACATATTACATGGCACGTAACACATTATTAAATGAACCTACTGATGTATTTCCTGAAACAAGACATTATTAAATGAACCTACTGATGTATTTCCTGAAACAAGATGGTTCAATATTTTTGATTTTCATAACGTGCATAAACTCAAAATATTGTTTATAAAATAATAAATATAATTTTTCATTCTTCTAAAACATTATCATTGATTTTTAAATATTATAAAGCGGCACTTATGGTAAAAACACATTTACATCTTGTTGAGCATCTGAGAGTATTGCTAGTGATATTACAGCTGAACTAGTTTTGAAAATGAAAGACGAGTAATTCTAATCATTACCTTACCGAAAAAAACGATAAAAAGTAGGCGATTATTGACAATTATTTCTGATTTCTTTCAATCTTCTTGTTGATTGAGTTTTTGGAAGTTTATTTTAGGTGCTACGAATATATAGGATACAGAGCGTCACTTCTTAGCATTGATAAATCATGGTTTTTACTTTCAAAATTTACATGATGAACATTGCCTAGCCCTTGAGAGTAACTCGGTGAGTTTTACCACTGTACACTGTAAACGCAGTAGTGCAGCTCAGCCCGTTTCTTGGCTAGTTAGCTATGCGAGCGCATTCAGTCAGCAATTCTGATGGAGACAAAGCAAAACTACGGGTAGCTTCTACTGAAGTATTCGGGTTTGTTTGTGAAATTGCGTTTATTAAGAGCAGGTTAAAAAATTAAAACAGTAATTCGTGTTGTTTCTTGACCTCGTGATTTTATATTCTTGGTATATTCTTGGTATATTAATGGCAAGTCATTAAATAACAATTAAAATCACGTAGAAACAATGTTGTGTCCTTACATTTGGCATGCATCGGGATACATTTGATGTAAACAAAGAGAATTATTATACTTTATCAGTTTATTAATAAAAATGTGTGTGCTAAAATGAGCGCACTGTTCTGCAATTAAATGGAGCAATAATGAAGAAAAGGATCCCAAGTTGTTTTTTTTTCAAAAGAACTAGAAAGGAAAGACAGAAAGTTGTTCAAAAGCACAATAGAAATGCTATTACCCTTTAGATATTCGTATTTACTACTTAGATTATTTACATTTCTATGTATTTTCATGGAAAGTGAAGAATGTTCCACATGATCCCACTATTTACATTCAATGAACAATATTCATCAGATTTAAATCATTGCTTTCCTTAAAAAATGTTCTCCAATACTCCTTGACATGTTTCAGTTATATGCATACAGTAATTGAAATATATAAAAATATTCACTTTTTGGCCAAATTTAGAAGAACGAGGGTGTATTACCAATGGTAAGGGTGATTAGTGTTCCTTTGTCGCGAAACGGGAGAGTCTCTGACCATCACGTCGTCGTAGGGCATGGAGCTGTGCTACTGTACGATACATACATATTCGAATTTGTATTTAGCCATTATATGACCCTTAAAGAGCAATTGGCCTCGGTAAAGTTAGATCCCAGGTTCCCAGTCTGTCACCCAACCAGGAATCCGCGATGACTCGAATTCCATGTACCTTCGTTACTTCACATAGTTAACGGTTTGGCTAGCTTCACCAGTTTCGCGGTCGTGGCCTTTCAGTAGAATCATCCTAGCATTAGCTTGAATAACTGAGGAAATCCACGAAAAACCAGGTCACGATGGCCGGCACGGGGATTGAATGCGAAGTCAGCACGTTGCGCCCTTAGCCACGTAAATTATGGTTAATCAAGATAAAGGGGGAAAAATCCCTTCTTTTTCTCCACGAAACCCCGTTCGGTATTCGTACACTACACTATGATTTCACAATCAATTGGAGGGGCGGGGACCCGCCTTTCTTCCCCACTTGACTCGCGTATGTGTGTGTGTGCGTGCGCAGATCACGGAGGTGGACAACCCGTACCTGGACCAGGTGGTGCTGGCGCTGCCGCACGTGATGTACCCCGGACGCGCCGTGGACCTGATGCCGTTCGCGCTGTCGTGGCTGTGCCCGCCCTTCACCACCAAGTACTTCACGTACGACGGCTCGCTCACCTTCCCGCCCTGCTCCGAGAGCGTGCGCTGGATCGTGCGCCCCGCCGCCATCGGCATCTCCCCGCGCCAGGTGCGCCGCCCAGCACGCCACACAAACGCGCCAAAGCGCTCAGGGAGAGGATTTATTTAATTATATTTTATTTATTTATTTATTTATTTATTTATTTATTTATTTATTTATTTATTTATTTATTTATTTATTTATTTATTTATTTATTTATTTATTTATTTATTTATTTATTTATTTATTTATTTATTTATTTATTTATTTATTTATTTATTTATTTATTTATTTATTTATTTATTTATTTATTTTTATTTATTTTTTACTTATTTTTATTTATTTATTTTGTTTGTTTGTCTCTTTATTAATTAATTAATTAATTAACGTCAAAAACAGTTAAAAACTGTGTGTGACGTGCTATGGAGAGAAGTTAATTTGAAGTTACATTTATGTCCAGAAGCAAAGCAAGGGGCCATCTCAGCATTTGCTCGAGGATCAGGGAAACTGGACGAAAACCTGATCGAGATGAGTAAACGCAACTCCCGATGTTGCTCGCAAGGTTGACGGTAGTCAGGGACCACGGTTAACGGTAGCCCCTCTTTAGAAGGTCCTACCGCCATGGTCATGGCTTTACTTCCCGTCCGACTACAATAAAATTATTGACAATGAAGAAATTATAAATGTTTTTTAACTAATATGGTTGCGTGTATCAGTCAAGCGTCCTGTCATGATTTGACACTGATGTTTTGAACATTTTGTTATTGTTAAAAATGTGTCCAGAGCTACCAGGACATTTTAATATGAGCGTTTTTTCAATTAATCATAAAAAGTTCGATATTACTTCAGTAAGATTATCTGAAATTCATTTGTATGATTTAAAACAGTCTTAAGACATAAATGATTAAGAATTGAATTGCGGCAAAAGCATAAACTTAACGTAGTGCTCTCTTAATTTTTGGAAAAAAATTAATTTTGTTCGATCACACGTTTTTAAAATAAGGATTGAACAAGTATTATTGCTAAACTTTTGTGGGAAGTAATTTTTTCTTCATTCTTGTGAGGTGACCTTGAAGAAAAATTTCCTCTAAATGAGGCTGGTTCGTATTATCTAATGAAGTTTACAGGAGCCCTGCCACAACGCGTCTCATGGAAGCTACAAAGAAACATTTTAATTCCTTATTGTTTGGCGTTTGGTCATGGTGTGTGACGTGTTACTGAACCCTACTGCAGTTTACACATCGGCCCGCACGAACATTCGCAGAAGGCCTTGAGTATTCGCCTTCGACCCTCCTTCGTGCCACTGAGCACGCACGCACGCACGCGCGCGCGCGCGCCCCGGAAATTTGGAAACTTTCTTCACCCTGCACTTACTTCAAACATTCGTTACACCAGCATCCTGACGGTTTTCCATTATCATTAGTAAACTTTCTCTTCTGATTGCAAGGCAAAACAACTTCAAAATTATACAGGAGTAGGTTTTGAAAGACTTAAGATAATGAATTATGTTCTAATGAGTACCTTAAAGTCTGTAAAACAAAATAATACTTTCATACTAGTAGAAATCGTTCATCAGAATGATATTATGTCGAGGATAATATTTTCCGGCGCTAGTGCAAAGCACAGAAAACATTATGTTCTACACTTCTATTTTAAATTCAAAAGAATGTCAATAATAAAGCTAATATTATTGTAAAATTCGGTGTTGACCGCAGTTCTTTGTAATAAAAGTGCATATTATGCAATAGATATACCGATTCATTTCTTAATAATCATGTTTTTTTCTGGAGGCTCCTTGTTATGTAGAGAAGTACTCAGGAAAGAGAGGCTGTACTGAAAAAAAATTAAAGGAACAAATGTACAATCTTCATTAAGTTTCTGGCATCCACAATGCGAGTCCATATTACTAGACACGAGCTTCATTTACCGCCTTTTTTATTTCCTTTTCATAAAATTTCCCGCATTTTACTTCTCGAAATCTAATAGTGTTAAGTGTTAAGAGTATTTTACTAGACTGAAAGGAACTTTCTTAAGATTCAACTTGCAAAATATACGACAGTGTTCAGAATTTCCCACTGTTGCGCTTTGCCTTTATTATACTCTTTTAATGATAATATTCTTATTTCCATCATTTCCTGAAAAACGAACTTTATTATAATTCACGCATTGTATTTTGGCCCAGGACTCTCGCGATTCTCTTTAAGGTTGACCTAGTTCATTTAGAAAGGTCTTTTGGGGGTAGTAGCACTGCAAACACGATCGTAACATACCTCAGGTTTATTCACAAGTGAAAGGCAACTCATAGAGCGATGACGCTGTCAAAATCTAAAGCAGAGAGAAAACATACTGCATTTAATTCCACAATATAATTTCCCAAAAACGTAAGGTTCATTTGACGCTTCGTCACGCGTGTCCAAATTCGTGAACAAGACACAGTCATCGGCATACGAAATTAACACGAGTCTGTCCAAAGCACAATTTGAAACGCGTTTTATGACCAAATACTTTCTATTCCTTGAGCACACGCGCCATTCTAATTTGAACTACGACTATGTAAGAGAAAGCCCTGGACTTGTTCTTCGTTTACGATGGAAGTCAACTCGTGCACGAGAGTTCGACAGATAAGACCTAATTACATTAATATTTGTATTTCAATGCGCATGTATGGAAACTAAAATATAACCTTCACCGTTTCTTGATTTTACGTATTGCTTTGAGGCCATATAAAACAATAATTGTATTAAACAATTGTTGGGTACTGCAAAGGAAACAAAATACTAACGCTACATGAATGAACATGATTGCTACCTCGCATATCGAGAATGGCCCTACGAGTATATTCTTTCAAGTTTCCATGAATTCGTACTGAAAAATAATGTACGTAATTCGTACAAAACTCATTTTAAACTGTCACACTTGGCTTCCATCGTCGCCTTGTCCGTCAACATTTCATTTGTAAGCCAAAGGTTCACTTTCGGTACTAGTTGGATAAATAACTATCATTAATTACTGCAATGCAATCAAAGAATATTCCTCACTGAGAGCATGAGCGTTTCCTGACTGTTCCTGACGTACGCATCAAAAGGTTTTCAAAGTTAGTTAGATATCTCATTTAAGGTTGCCATACAACCAAGAAATCAAAAACCCTACATTCCAATTTACTAATGCCGTGTATCAAAACCAATCAGGTTAACCCATCCCTAGTGAATACTTCGCATCGATTTGGACTGCGGACACACGAGCTTCTCGTAACGGACGTTCAAACGACTGTATTTTCACGGATGCCAGTATTCCGGGCACCCAAGCAGAGCACAATCAACGTCACGCAGCGCGCCATGCACCATTCGTTTCTGTAAACCCCACTACGCACGCATTTTTGCGTCCGTTCATGAGCGCTGGAGATCCTCCGACCTTAACGCCCGTGCACACGAGCGTTGGGATGACGCGCGTTACGTAACGCGTGTCGTAGAATAACACTATCTTATGCCAAATGGCACACGAGCGCTTTGGCCGTTCGGAATAATACACATGATAATCTACGACGCGCGTTGCTTAAGACAACGCTCGTGTGACGCGCGCGTGTGCAGGCGTTGGCGTTCCGGATGCTGCTGGGCTGGGACGGGCCGCTGCGCGCCAACCTTCGCCCCGTGCAGTCGCTCTTCTGCCGCGACGTCTTCTACTACGCCGACCTGCCGCCCGAGGAGCGGGCGGAAGCGACGCAGGTCGAGGAGGACTAGCCTCGCCAGCCCCGCCAAGCGCCGCATGAGACGCGGTTCCGCTCGACGCTTCAACGGCCCGGCGGAGCCCCCATTCGATCAATTGCCTCCGTACCCTTTTCATAATAAATTCATTTGTACGTCACTTTGTTTGAAGGTCTGCGGTTTCTTTGGTTCCTCCAGATTTATTTCCATCTAGTGCTGCGTAGTACTAGATGAAGGTTGACTACTAGGAACTGTTTTTTCGGTCGGTGGAGATCAACGAGCTGTGGTAGTTAAGCGCTCGTAAAGCTTGGGAGCGTTTTGGAGGACGTGAAATGGAACAAACACTGCGCAAATGTACAATTAATGTTTGTATTCCGTTGAAGGAAGACGGAAGCTGTATTGACAAAAGCAGGAAACGCTCAACGTGGTTTTACTTATTAATGCGCATGATAGCATTATAATAGCGCAATAATGTGCCCTTTCATTTAATGCGTGGAACATTTACAAAACCAACATTTGAGAAAAGAAGCAGATATCTTAATCTTCTGAAATGATTTTCAAAACAATCTTTCGTTTCTTGAATTGTTAAAAAAAGTAAACAATTTGTTCCTTTATAATTCGTTTAGAGTATAACAACAAACAGTTCAATATTTACATAGCATCGTAGGCTTTCACGGTCGGAGTCAATAGAAGATAAAGTTTCCGGGCTGATAAGCCGTGGTCCAGTTGGCATTGAAAGACTAAACGTTTGGCCCTTCAATCCCAACTAGACCACGGCTTACCAGCCCGAAAAAAATCTTCTATAAAGTCTAATAATTGTTTAACTCTCTCATTGAAAATTATTATAACCAATTATATTGCTTCTGAATAATTTGAAACAATACTGCGCTTTTGTTGGGGAAGGAAATGGGAAAATTAGAGAGTCTTCTTAGGCACTCCTCCTAAAATACAAACAGCGCTCAAGAATGAATGATTAGAACGCACCAAAGTGGGATTTCTCGATGTTTAGTGTAAGTTGGAGAGGAAAGGCAAGAACTTTCCATATTTATTTTGCTTCTTGCTAACCACGTTCCCTTTCACATGAACACTTACGCATATGAATGGTCTCTTTTATTACTTTCAATTTCTCTCTAAACCACCAAACAACTTCCTTCACTTCCACTATTACACACATGACACGTAAACCCTGTCACAATCAATCCATCAAGAACAAACCCCATTTCGACACATTTTTACTCGTGAGGAACCACATTTATTCTCACTGTCGTGATACAAGCACTCGAAGATCAAAAACACACATCACAAGGGATCTGGAAAGAGTAAGAAACTACTGTTTGATGGAAACTCAGTTAACCAATGTCAGCTACCCCTATAGGCAGAAAACGTCAAAATAATACATCAAAATTACAGCTAGGCAACTTTCGCTTCAACGACAAAAATAATAATGACCTTCTGACAAGGTTCTAGCACGTTGAAAGTAATGAAAAATTGAGTAACGAAGAAAGTAATCAATCGCGAAGCATTAAAATTATTGCAATAATTTACTTTTTATATTTTATTTTTTGTTACATTGCTCTCGCCTTGCTTATTAAGATTAAGGTATTGCAATATGTTCATTGCTTCACACCTGCCCATCAGAACATTGTATTCCCTTCAAAAGCCTCTTAACATACCTTTCGCCTCCTTGGCCAGGGATGTCCCCCTGACCAGACCGGTGCAAATTTCCTTGACTTCCTTAAGTCGTACAACGTTCTCTAGTTCTACCGAAATTTGTTTTCTTCTAACAAAAAAAACGCTTTCCTAATAAATTCGTATTTATTACTATTCAAATTGCTACTTTAGATATACTTTTAGTGAATTTTAAAAGTTATTCATTAGTTTTCTCAGACGTAACAAATTTGGTTTCCGTGGGAGATACAGTCGTGAAAAGTTCTGAAAAAGTATTCGTTTTGCGCAAATATAGGTAACTACCTGGAATAATTTAATTTGGGTTGATCCGGAGAAGTTGGTGTCCGTCACTGAACCTTCGGTTCCTTCGGTTCACTAATCTCGTGATTCACAAGGTAATAGTTTCGCGGCAACAGCGCAGTTTGAATTGTGGAGGCTTTCTTGAAAAGTGCTTTCTTATAAAAGTGAATTGGTAATTATGCGTTGGATAGACTCAAGGTTGTTTATAGTGAACGCGAGGGCCGAAGGCCCGAGCCTCGCCGTGACTTGGATCCGGGCGAGCGAAGCGAGAGGACTTGCCTTTGAAAGTAAATTTGCATTTCTCTGCGGCGGACAAAGTGATTGAAGTGAAGAATACAAGTACAAATTTTGTGGCGTGGATTTGTGGTTTTTTTTTGCCATTTCAAGTCCCTTTTTAATTGTTTTGTGTGTCTACCGAGATGGAAGGTATAAATTCAGGTGAGTGTTGAATAGAAATTATAATTCTTGCGATAACATAGTGACCATTAGAACATGCGAACAATAAACAAGGATTCAGTTCAGTGAGTCGATTCCCCTCTAGTGAACCGCTTCAGTGACGGACACCAACTTCTCCGGATATACCTTTAATTTGTGTTAGTAACCTAAAGCGACAGTATTTTGACATTTAGTCTTTATAATAGCAGCTTGACGCTAATTATGCCGTGATATCGCCATTGCAATACATCTAATTCGAAATATACAATTGGCAAAAGCAGTTTTAAATTTTCAATATGTTGGCCAAAATCCATGAATTCGTGAACATTTTTAAGGTTATGCATTTTTTAAGCAGTGATGATTCAAACAATACGAACGACTTTAAATCAACGATTTAATTGTTCACTTTTTAAGCTCAATTTTATAAAAATTTCATTTGGGTAGAGTTCAAAAGGAAGAAATGTGATTCAAGAGAGGCAAGAGACTGCGATTACGAGAACCGAACATCTCAAGCAGAAAAGTGGAGGTTCCAACATTACCATTGCCGAAGTACAGCACCGTGGCAATTAACGTTTCCGGCCTAGCGTTATCAGATTGTCGAATCTTTTAAAACGAGCAGAAAATACACAAGAACTGTAAGCACTTGCAAACTCACCGGAAAGACGCGTCAACCACAGAATGCCACGGTGTAGAACGGAATGAAGATTCACCATTGTTGGTTTGGTTGCGGATTATCTGTTGATCATCCAAGCTTCATGCTGCACTGATGTTGAATAAATTTTGTTAGTTTTTGTAGTTTTGGCACCAACGATATGGAACAGGTCTTGATTATATTACTTGTTTGACTGTGAATTGATAATTTTCCCGTAACTCATAAATTCTCTTCGTAACGACTTTCAAGAATAACAAACATTACTATTTTAATCGCAAGTTTGGCAGTTTTCATCACACTTTGCGGTTTCTTTGAAACTGTTTCATCCCCGATTCTTTCAAATATTAATTACACAAACGTTCACTTCCTCACCACAAAACTATGCTGATATCTATTAATATATATTCTATTTTAAATTCTAAATGAATATTCACAAAGTAAGTCACTGTAGCACTGTTTAAGTAGCAACTTCTCAAGATCTGCCACTTCCCTGCAGCAAAGCG
Source organism: Gryllus longicercus (assembly GCA_038098605.1). Lineage (NCBI taxonomy): Eukaryota > Metazoa > Arthropoda > Insecta > Orthoptera > Gryllidae > Gryllus > Gryllus longicercus. The sequence goes on along the minus strand of JAZDUA010000166.1, from coordinate 604,034 downwards.
TTCGGGCAACTGACGGCGTTTTCGCTGAGAATGAAAATAATCGATTTGAACTATCGATCTCACGAAGTTGAATTGAATTTTCGAGAAAGCACAGATTTCACTTCTTGCATTGCATTATGATATTGTTCGTTTGTTTTATGACAAATTATAAGATCAAGACCTCCCTTTACGGATTACATGATAACGTGAAAATAATTATGAAGGTGAAATAGATTAGATTAGATTAGATTTATTAATAATTCTGCAATTAAGTGTGAGAACTTGGTGGCAGAATACACTAACTTAACATTACAGAACTTAACAACTCTACAAACTCTACAAACGTTACAAATCTCATGAACATTTCAACCGTGCAATCTTTCATAGAACTCCACTTCACCAAACTTCACTTCACCACACTTCACCGCACTGCGATACAGCGAGCTGTAATGTCTTACTTACTCACTCGTTTCTCTCAGTTGCACAACAATGCAGCAACAATAGTTGCTGATTCAGAATTTGGTATTCTTTTATACAATTAACCATTGTAAAAATATTTCTTAGTATTGAAAATAATGATTGAAAATCTACCATTGTCCATCATCTATTGATACAGACATTTATTTTGCGTAAATGTTTTTGCGTAAGAGATGAGAATGTAGATTCGGAAAATTTACGACATTTTTAAAATTCGCCTTACGATTAAGACTATAAAATTAAATAATTTGTAGTATTTATCCATTAAATTAAAAATTATTTGGGGACGTTAAAGAAAGCGGCTCCTTTCTCTCTTTCTTTATTATTGCATTATTTTCGAACAATTAATAAGAAAGGAAAATGAGAGTATTTTACTCTCGAAGAATATGAAAATCTTTATTATCATATATTCACGAACACTTTTCTGTTGTGCATGCTACGTATACAGAGAATGTCTACAAAACTTGGAGAAGTAGGTACGGCAATAAAGTGTTGTAAAAGTCGGTAAATATTACTTAAACTACTGGAAAAGTATTTAAGAGTTATGTTACAATATGACAAATTGTCTCATAATGTTTATAACGATTAGATAAAATTATAGTAATTATGTGGCACATTAGTATACACATTGAATATTTAAGCCAACTTGAGCAAAACATTCTTCGCCATAAAGCTCGAGCACGCAATTATTATTATGCTAATTTATGCCAACTATTACAAATTATGCCCATTTCCTAGCATCATGTAAGACTTAATAAGAAAATTTGATCTTATATGCAGCATATATGGTCACAATTATTAATCCTTAATCTACATATCTAAATAACACTCAAAAGAAGTGGTTTGCCTACAAAAATATGAAACTATTTCACTATAAAATAAATACCTCAACCCTCGCCTTCACATACAAAAGATTTCCTGAAAATTCATGAACTGTTCACAAAATGTCGCAGAGCAAAACAAATAGGAAGCGTGACTAACACAATAATTTACTTTTCTTTACTGTGATATTGCTATTTTACAGCGTAGTTTTCCAACTATTGGTTGGATGTGACAATCGATTTCGAGGTATTGACTGTGTCCATGGCCCATGATACATGACGTTAGTTCGTCTATCGACTTCGATCCTATTTCGATTCTCGATTTTGAGTTAACGTACAGTGATTGGTTCATTTCTTATGTTTTACTTAAGCATAAGCACAGAAGCTTGAAGATTGCAAGCTTTAAAGTTAACGTCTTACGTGTTATGCTTATGCGAACGCATTGCGTATGAGTCCACTTATAGATATAGTTCTAACTTTAATGTTAACGCCATGCTCGTGTTTATGTGTGCGTTGTGAATGGGCCTTTACACGTTCTTCCGCTGCTTCGCGGCTGCGAGTCGGAGTCCGCGCCGGCGGCGCATGCGCGGAGGCAGCCGCGCGCAGCGGCCAGGAGCGCCCGAGGTCAACAGAGCAGTGCCCTTGGCTCCACCCCACCCCCCCGCAGCCAGGGCCTATCTGCTCCCATTGAAACTGCGCGCAAAACTCCTGGGTGCAACAATACGGGCTATTCTAGGATTCATGTAACCATACACTTGACGTATATCAGCTGTTCACGGTTTCATCCAATCAGGAGTTTGAACGTCCCCATAGTGACGTCACTGTAGCAACATACAAGCTCTCGATTGGATGAAACAGCTGATTTATATCAAGTGCACTATTAAATAAATCGTACTGTAATACTAATGGCCTATTCTGCTTTGTGTGACGTTCGCCAACTTCGAAGGATTGAAATTCGACGTATTTGAGGGGAAATGAAATATGCGAGAATCAAGTATTTATAACGACTGTTCCACACGTGAAATTAAAACTGATAGTGTTTAACTATTAATATAGAATACCTCAGTCAGGGCGGTGTATTTAAAAAAAATCTCTTTTCCTCTCCTATTTTTCTTACTGCTCCTCCTTACTGGCGAACAGCTGCGACTTATTATCTTACAAGGCGGTATGTTCGTTCGCTGTGATAATGTGCAATAAACCGAGTGTGTACTATAACCTAACCTCTTTGATTTCAACGTGCTTTCAGTTATTTTCGATATTTAGAGCATTTTGAATCTCTATTGGACGTAATGTAATTCATAGAATAGTCCTATTAAATACCACTCGTGCTTTGGAGATTCTCAGATAAATCCCTTCCTCGCTTCGCGAACCGGGAATTTATCGACAATTTCCAAAGCACTCGTGGTATTACCTATGATAATAGGGATATGAAAGAACTGTGGCTGCATGTACACATCAATGTGGTCCTTGCCCTCTGGCGAAACTACTCCCGAAACCCAGCGCTGGTCCTAGCTCCTTCTCAGTACATTGGCAGCAGCCAGTCTGTTAAATTCTGCGAGAAGTGCATGTCTAAAACACGCCAGTGCTGTAATCGTCGCCACCAGTTTACATATGAATTCAAAAACCATGACGCCCCTCCCTTAGAGGACTCTACATGCACAAATAATTATTTTTTTAGTAGTAAATACAAAGAGGAAAGCGGTGAATAAAAATTGTTTTGATAATAAATAAGACGAAGAAAAAGTTAGTGAATTCTTACCTTCTTGTTGCTAACGAGCCATTTATCAGATAAGACGACCTGATCAAATGTTCACAAGGCAGACCAAGGTTCACAAGGTCTTGTTTAAGGTTGGCATGGTCTTGATAGTCTTCTAAAAGTTGGACTCGTGTATATGTGCAAGAACACGTTACTAATGGCAACAGCGACGGCAGTTCACGACAGGAAGTAAAATGTCTCCGCGCACGAAGAAGAGTAAATCTCATGAGAATGGACGAGCCAAGTGTTTTTTTTTTTCAGACCGAATAAGGAAATAACTAAAAGCAAGACACTGTTATGAAAGATCTCTCTACACGGCGCAGAACTTGGCGGAAAGTAAAGTTATGTAAGGCGACTGTCTAATGCATGAGGATAGTTAATAGCTCCACATCCATTGCCCCGTGTCCGGCCTCGCAATCTTCCTGAGCGCACCCGGCAAGAGGGCAGCCCATTCTCTGTTGTCTTTCGCGCTCTCCGCAGGAGTTTACGTGACGTCAGTCAGTGTCCAGCGGAGTGTGCACCAGATAGCTGCCCTCGTGTAACTTGCGCTTAGGTGATGGAGACATGATGAGGAATATAGGATTGTATATGGACCATTGCAATTTCTTTAAGATAAGATACTCCATATTTGTCTGATCGGAGGAAATCACGTAACAGCCGATCAGAGCAACGAAGCTAAAGAATACCGTAGTAGGAACATCATCCGATTCGCCTTCTTTGTGAGGGATCAACAGCGCCTCCATCTGGCTTCGAACCTAAAACCTTCCGGTCAATGAAGCTTTCATTACAGACTCGCAAATCGTACACAAACGCGACCAGTATTATCTATAATTGCTTTTGTGTGAATGAATCAACTTTCCGTGGGTCAATTCAATTATCGCTGTGAATTGAATCAAACTATAGAATGCAATCTTTAAATGAAGAGATTTGGAGCTACTTGAAGTCTGATACCTAAATAAATCACTAGAATTGTCTTTGTCTTGTGTGTCAGAATTCTTGATGACAACTTCAGACAACCTAATCGAAGTGGGTATAAAAATTTTATTTAATCGATCTGGAGCACACGAAGAGTCGTGACTGTTTAGTATCTCATGAAAAAACTTAAGAAACAATTTGGATACAGAGAAAGAGTTCCTTTTATGTGCAAAGTCATATCTTTAATCAAAAATACTTAATTTCATTTCGTTAATAAATTAATAACTTGTAGAGTTTGAAAAACATGCTTCTATGATTAATATCATAGAAGGTCTAATAATTTTTTCTTCTATGATTATTATTATCATTGGTTACAATTATAACAATACCTTAAACTTTTCTTTGTTGATGAATTACCTAAATAACTGGTTTTAAAGTAGGTAGTTTTGTAATTGTCAAACAGTAGTTTATCTTCTAGAGTAGCTTAGATTATATAAGTATGCAAGTATTATACTTGAATGCTAGTACGCCACTAACCCTCAAAGGAAAAAACAACAAACAAATGTTAAGCAAAATTTCCATGGCTAACACATATGTGGGCTATTACCTCTTAGAATATCTAGGGTTAATTATCTCCCCATCATTTTGGTTCTGAAAGCTCTATTGCGATATATTTTATCTTGGAATCACACACCTCTAGCTATAGTCAGTGAAATTAAATATTTTTGAATCAGTAATCAATAGAATCGTTCTTTCACTAAAGTTATTTTATAAGTGTGTTAATATTTTCTGCTAATTGCTATTGCTAGTGTACAGTTATAGACTTTAAATGTTGCGTGACTTCTCAACAAATGCTAACGGAGTGTTTCTCAACTGGAAGTAACAAAGCATACCACTGCGGACGGGGGTAAACAACGGTCCCCAGCGTGATTATTTTCTTATATCTTTGTTCAGTTAAAGAGTTTCTCTATCGGCATTTAGAACTTTCATTAAGCTCTTAGAAGCGTTTAAGAACTTTTTTCGTTTAGTTAACTAAATATGCTCATTAACTCCATAAAAATTGTTGATTATCTCTAAGTTAAGAGCACGCGTGCAATTAAAATACCACCGTGTAATTAAAACTCTACACCTACCAATCAGAATTCATAAAAGGAGCCAAATAGTTTAATTAAAAAAATTAACACAGACGAACCTACGACGATATGCCAGTCGGCCATGAAACACGAACACAAATGTAAATCACAGATTACATACCTACAAAAACTACATATAAACAAAGAATGAATAAAACTAAATTGGCGAAGTAAACTTTAAGCTAGCTGACTACAGGAACAGTATAAATTATTATTTATATTATATATATATATATAATATAAATAAAAAATTATTCACGTGTGAATAAATTAAATATAAAACATTTGGTCTTAGGATTACAAATGTAAAAATGTAAACGTTAGTTGTGTGCTATTAGTACTAAAGAGTATTCTATAGCAAAACTGGGTCAGAAGTGACTAGTTTTTTCTCTCATATCCGTTTTAATTGTTGTGAAAAGGAATGTTTTCATGACTTTGTCAGTTTCTTCTAAAATTGTATCCACAATATGTTCAGTTTCTTCCATATACAAATATTTCTTGCAAACAAACACAAAGAAATGCCAACCAAAATTGATCATTTTCAGAAGCAATACGTCATCAATGTATGCCTCGAAAGATATAAATGTGCTTGAATTTCTAAAAAGTTAAATTATCCTTAAATGGAAATGAAAAAATATTGCGGATAAATGGGTATAATTACACTCGTATATAAGAACACTCGCTCCTATCGTCGCTTGTTTTCTTGAACATACCACTCATGCAATTATACCCCTCTTTATCCACTCGTATAGTTAATTACTACAAGTGAACACTTAGTGATAGTTTCATCATTAAACGATTGTCAGTTGTTTAAAAAATTAAAACCGTTGCCATGCGTAATCGCTTCGTGTAAACTGGCGTTTTCCTACAGCTCATAAACACGTTGCAATCTTACATTAGTATCTCTCAATATAGATGAACGTTATGCAATCGCAGGAATAAACAGAATTTTGAACTACTCGTAGTTCTTAAAAAAGATATAGTGCTTCCGTGGTAAGGATCACAAGTACAGCAAATGTTAAAAAAATATATGTTCCTACCGTACCTCAGAAACTGAAAATATTTTAACACAAAAATGCATACAATGCTCGCAAATTATTGCTAAATATGTATCATTAGTTGTCAAATATAAAAAAGTCCTTCAATTCGTGTTTGACCGCGTAACCTTAAAGTGTCCATAATAAAGAGAGCTTTTTTTGCCAAAAATGCAGACGCGAAAAAGTGTGCCCAAAACCGATCATGGGGAAAAAGGGCCGTCGCAATTATTCTCTTCAATAAAGCTCAAATTAGGAAATTATTAGAACTTCTTTGACCACCGGTGGTAAGCTGTGTACCACTTAGGAACCTATAAACTTATTAATTGGTGGGCCGAAGTCACCCGTCGCCTGACAGAGAACTCTCGAGGCCTGCTGCTCTGGTTGGCATTACAGGTCGGCATTACGTCTGCTCTGGAGTGCATCCTACGCAGATGCCAGAGTATTACATTGAATTGAATTGATGCCTTATTTTACGTGGTGAGACTCGGGTCATCAGGCCCGCTCTTCCGTCTGACCACGCAAATTTTGCTATGCTCCTTCCACCAACTTGCGGAAAAAGAAGGTATTTCTTGGGCGACGAAACAGGCGATTTGAATTTAGTTCAGAGGCTTCATTTAGACTTGATATTTTACATGAAAGTAAATCTACTAACATGCGACAGCCGGTTTTACTTACCGTCGGAAGGACAGCGTACGAAGGATGTTTTCGCCCTTAAAAATCTACGGATTCGATCGGGTTTGAATCCGCAACTTGGGTTTAACAGTCCGAATTAAATTGAATAACGACCACAGACTGCGCACAGTCCTTCTTTCACCATCCTGTCGTCATTCCCGTCTCAAAGGTCGTGCGAAAGGCTTATTCCTTGCTTATATCTCTTGTGACCAAACCTCCAAGATACGGAAACCTGTTGACAAGCTACAAGGATCTTGAGAAACTGTGTGGGTTTTTAATGGTAAAGTAATTAAAATATAGAAAAAAAATACGAAGTTATCTCGAAGTTTTCTACTTTAGCTTTGCCAATAAAATAATAAAATTTTCATTAATTATTGCGAAAATTATTTTAAATTCTTGTAAATTACAATAGTACGACAATTTTTGCTAAGAAACACTTCATGTTTATTCATATTTCTTCAATTGTTAATGTACGTAAGTAAAATGTTTTAATTCTAAAGTAACATATTAGAGAGAGATAAAATTATTTATTATTATAATTAACAGGTAAAGAAAAAGATAATTTTACTGTTTAATTCAAGCGATAGTTTTGCAATGCTGCCTAATTTCAATCCAGATCCAACGGAATTTGATTTCCATTATCATTTGAGAAAGTTCAAAGCCTATCTCAAGAGTAAACTTAAAGATCCTAATGACGCGTAAGCCTTGTGAAACCTTGTTAAGCCTTGTTATAAATAATTTATTAATATTGAAATGCGTCTTAAACGTGTAAAGCTGTGTATTACAATGACAACGAATGTTCTCTCAAGATTGGTATTCAAACACTGCTTGAAGAATAACTACAAAACCACAAAATAATCACGCGCCTAAATTTTTGAACATTTAAAGAAGTGTCAATTGACGCATTTTTGTTGTAAATCAATATAACGAAAATGTCTTAGAAGCAATGCAAATTACTGAATGAAAGTTTGTAACTTGAATTCTACATTTTATAAACTAGCGAAGTACAGATTTATTTTTTATAGCAAAGGACATACGTCTTAATACTATTTAATCACGTTATCAATTCTCAATTTTTCAACATATACATACTGTAAATTTATCGAATTTTAACTTCATTCGTCATACCAAGCAAACCTATTGCATCCTTTCTTTTTTTTGATTCTTTTTTTTTTCGAATTGTACATATTTCTCAGGTTGTTCGTGGATGTTGCTTCATCTGTTAATATCAGAGAATGTAAACATTTTGCAGTGCAATTCTTTTCAATTCTATATACAATTGTTTTCGAAGGTAGACACAAAATATTGTAAGATTGTTATTGATAGCAATGAATTTAAACAACGTTGGCATTAGTAAATAAAAGAACTAAATCTTAATACTTACATTCAAGATTTTAGAGATTTGATTTTCCATTCGATCTTAATAATTTGAATTAATTCCTGTAAAAGAATTTTTAAATAATGGACAGAATAAGTTTCATAAAAACTTTATTTAAAAAATAAAAAGTCGATAAAAATTGAACGATAACTGCTCGGAAATCAAAATAAATACTGAGCATCGCGTTCTCTTAACCTAAACATTTTTCGCGTATGACTATATACATAAAGGCACAAGAAATTCGCTTCTTCGGTAACACAATTCAGAAGTGTCCTACGTCACAGTACTTGTGGATATTGTACTCTCGTCGATGAGCAATTTCGAAGGTTGCCGTAGTCGCGCTGTTGTCGCACAGCATCTGTGGCACTGCTCACTCCACGTCCACATAGTACACAGATCGGCCGTTAGATGGCTGCACAGGCCGAAAATTGCGGTCCACTTCTCCGTCTTCCCCGATCAGACTGCGGAACTCTTCCAGCTAAAAATTAGGAGAAGCAAGAGATATTTAGACCACACAATTTTTTTTGTTTATTCATAACGAATATTATCCTAGATAGAAAAGCATAATTTTTATTATTTTGAGAATCTAATAATTAATTTTGATATTTATAATCAATGCAATCAATTGTAATAGATTTTGAACAGAAATCAGATCTATTATACATAAAAACCGTAAATCAAAATTTAGAATACATATTTTTGTAGTACTTTGTAATAAAAATGTATTATAATTTACTTTCTTCGGCGTGAATATAGTAACAACACAAACTAGAAATAAATGTGTACACTCAGATTTACAACCATCATGAAGGTCACAAAACACATTTCAACGAATCCAACCAAGCGTGAAACTTACAAAAGCTTTGCTTTTTGAATGCTTGGAATATTATAGTTATTTCCTGGATAGTCTAATGCTATTGAAAGCTTCGTATGAAAAGGTTCAGTGTTTGCTTATTGTGTTCTGACATGAAACGATTTTTTTGACTTGTTGAGATAGAAAATACAAATTTCCTGATAAACCTCACAACACGCTTATTTTCCATTTAACAGATTGGTCTCATTTTAGTCACGTTTTTATTTTTGATTCTATTCAAATCTGACCACTTGTTCAGTACTTATAGCTCGAAACAGATGAATTATCAGTAAATTTTCATCTCATTGCATTGTTAGACGTTCATCGTCTAACAATTGAGTTGGGCCACCTCTATATAAAAGTCATTAAAATCGAATGACCGGACCACAAGGGCATTGTCTTCAAATATTGTTTTAATTTATACAGTTGTTTCCCTCAATTACCACCTTGGATCGTTTCGGATATTCAGGTAATATATGCACTAAAACTGAATGCGAAGGCCACCTAATAATATGTATAATATTATTAGTGGCGTATACCCCTTTTAATAGAAAAGATAACACCATATCGTTATTGTAAATGAAACCGAATAGATTTATTTAGCTCATTGAAGCAACGCGTTCATAAATATGCACTTTGTCATATGTTATATCACAGTATTCTGAGAAATATAGCCTTTACAGCGCACGCCGACTAATATTCTGCTACCACCGGAAGGAAACCCAGGTGGCACGCGCTGAGAGGCTCGCTACTTCCGCTCCGTTGCGTCTATAGAAAATATCTTTGAGGAAACTCGCATCATAAGAGAATAAACATTTGAATGTACTTAGTACTCTCATCGAGTTTGAGTGGAAAAGTGTTTGATTCGGAAATATACAAGGCAAAGTAAATGTGATCTAGAATGTGATCCTGCTTCCATTTAATATTAGGTACTGAAGTAAACTTATGACTGAGTAACAGGAATATAGAATTATTCAAATTGCGCAATGCATTAATCACCTCAAACGGGAATAGAACCTGAGTCTCTTGGTTTACGCCCACTTTCTGTTCAGACATTGGTCGCCTCGGAGTAGAAGCAGCTTGACGTAAACCTAGGAGACTCAGGTTTGATTCTTTGTAGGGAAAAGCCAGTTTTACCACAGTTCTACTTGTATGACCAACGTTATGGAGAACAATTAGGCATACCCCAGGAGATCAGGGTTCGCGTCCAGATCGGGAAAGCATAAGGGTTGGTTGTTACTAAGCAGCGGATATGACCAATCCTCTGAACATTTACAGGATGTAAACCAGGAGATTCCGAGTTCGATTCCCTAAGCAACTTATCAACGCTCTTAACATCCACAGGGCAAAAAGCAGGAGCTCCCAGTTTCATTGCATGTCGGGAAACAACTTGAGTTGTTTTAACTTCTAAGCTCCCGATAAACTCTCTTAGCATCTACAGAGTAAAACTTAGGAAACCCTAGTTCGATTCCCTGTCGGAAAAACCTAGGATCGATTTTACCACTAAGCTACCAATACAAACGCTCAGAACATCTACAGGGCATAAACCATGAGACCCGAGGTCGATTTCCGGTCGGCAAACAACTAAGATCGACTTTACCTCTTTACTACTGGCCCACCCAATGCTATGAACATCTACTGGGCGTAAACTACGTGACCTGAGTTCGATTCCCTCTCGAGAAATGAACCAAGGGTTGTCTTATCACTAAGCTTCGAACACGATCAACGTTCTAAACATCAGCAGGGTGTAAACTGGGAGACCCGAGTTCGATTCTCTGTCGGGAAACCATTAAGGTTGGCTTTACCACTAAAATACCGGCACAACTAATGATACACTGTGTGATCAAAAGTATCCGGACGCGCACAAAATGGTTTTAGGGTGTGGCCAATGTTTTGATGGAGAAGGCTTGCACCCCTTGTTTTATGTGGCACTATCACAGGACAGGCCAACGTTGATGTTTTAAACACTTTCTATCCCACTGTTGATATAACAATTCGGGGAAGGCGATTGCATCTTTCAACACGATCGAGCAGCTGTTCATACTGCACGGCCTGTGGCGGAGTGTTTACACAACAATAACATCCCTGTAATGGACTGGCCAGCACAGAGTCCTGACTTGAATCCTATCGAATTTCTTTGGGATGTTTTGGAACGCCGACTTCGTGCCAGGCCTTACCGACCTACATCGATACCTCTCCTCAAGTGCAGCACTCGTGAAGAATGGGCTGCCATTCCCCAAGAAACCTTCCAGCTCTTGATTGAAAGTATGCCTGCGAAGCCCAAAAATGTGTTCCTGTCTGGGGATCAGACCATGATTTTTATGTTTTTGAGGTCGCTAAATTTGAATCCGTTGCCTGTGAGCCAAACCCTACTGAATTCCAGCATTACCGATGGAGGGCGCCACGAACTGGTAAGCCATTTACAGCCACGTGTCCGGATACTGACGGGGATCACATGTGTCCGGATACGGATATTTTGATCACATAGCGTACGTCCACCTAAACCAGGCGAGCGGATTGGCGCGCGGGCGCCACCCACTTGCTGCGCGCTGACGGGCAGCGGGAGGCTAGCGGATTGGGGTGGAGAGGCGGGACGGACTCCGGGGAGCGGGCGCCACCCACCTGCTGCGCGCTGACGGGCAGCGGGCGCGCGCTGATGAGCCAGGTGACGGCCTCGCGGCAGGGCGGCGTGGTGAGCGAGCCCTCGTACATGACGTAGTCCTCTTCGAACTCGCGCAGCAGCCGGCTGAGGGCGAAGGGCTGCGGGCGCAGCGGCGCGGGCGGCAGGCCGCGCGCGCCGCTCACGTCGTGCATGGCGCGCAGCAGCGGCTCGAGCGCGCCGTTGGCCGTGTTGCGCCGCTGCGACAGCCGAAACGCGCTCACTCTCGCAATTGAAGTAGAAATTATTTTATATTGTAGCGAAACCGATTTCATCATAATTTTATAAACGAAATTCACCGGATCAAAATTTAAACAAACAGACTCGGCCACCCAGGATTTCTGCCGAGAGATTACGCAGACGGTCACACGTGCGCGACTCCGCTTATCGCGAGAGTCCCTTACGCCCCCGGCCCATTAACGAAGTCGTTTAGAGGGCTGGCATTGACAGATTCAATGGGCACACGTGTTCACTGAGCCGGCTACGCAATTTCGACATCGCCCGCTCGTTTCGGGGAATCCCAAACTCATAAATTTCTTTCACGCAAACGCGCCCCCCCGTTTACGCAAACATGGGGCGATGTTCTAGAAGGAATTGGAAAATTCTGGACGCTTGCAGCTGACGCGGGGAGCGGAAAGTTCTGTGGCTTCATGCGTGGCGATTGGCTGGAAATAGTTCACTGCGCCACAAATTTTGGCCAATAGCTACACGTCTATTACAAGGATCTGGGGCACATACGAGAATATTGGGTGGGGGGAAAAGTTTACCTTATAAGATTTCGACGGAGAGAAAATCAGAAGAGCTGGGGCATCAGACGGGGCCAGATGGCAGAAGGGATTTGAATGCTAGGCAGAAGCTTCTTTCGGGGAGCTAGTCGTCGGTCAGAGGCAAAGTTCGCCTTCGCCGGACTTATAAATTTTTCATCAATCAGACGGGGCCAGAGTATTAGGCATCGGGGAAAGGACCAGTGCGTCTCTGGAAAACTTATTATTTTTCGAGCTTGAATATTAGATTGAGGACAGTTGAGAGAGGAACTTATGTGGGCGTGGGAATTATTCGGGCGAATATGCCTATGTGGGGACTTATGTTATTTTACTGCGAATTTTGAGCTGTGAGCCGACTGCAGTGGAGAGAGAATTTTCTCTGGGGTGGGTTTACGTCGTAAAGAGAGGCGAATGTTTCTCCGATCAAGTTCTAAAACTGTCCGAAGTTGTGTTCAATAATTATCAGAAAAATCAGAGAGAGACGCATAGTTGGTAACTCCGTTCCTGAGATCATCCGGCCAGCTCAGCTAGTACTGCCAGTTTCGACCAGAACTTCTAGTACTGCCAGTCACTTCCAGAACTTCTAGATCAGCCAGACTACAAAGGGCGCTGTCAACGAGCCACGCGTCGCCGCCTTTGGGTGACGTCACAACCGACCGCCAGCTGTAGCCCGGAGGGTTACTGACCTCCGCTGCATTTTTTTTTGAAGGACGCCCAGCCGCCGCCCTCTACCGCATCGTGGCCATTCTCGGCTGCACAAAGACCCTTCTCCAAGCGGTATTGTTTAGGGCTACCGCCCCTATTGTATAAAATTTTAGTAATGCGGTGTCACGCTCTGACACACTGACCAGTAGCAATTTCACCCATTGTAATTGTTAGTTATAATTCTTCTTAGTTTTTTAAGCTTAACTCCTAAAACTAACTTTTCAATTTTTTTTTCTCTTCATCTAATTTTCCCACTATTCTTTTTATTCAATTTAAGAGTGTAACTTCCCTGGGGCATGTTAATCATATTGCCCAGGAATAAATGTGAATTTTTACCAGTGAACAAGTGTTTATTTTGTGTTTCCACCGTACTGTGTAACAATTCCTTCCATCACCGACTTGAGCTAGCGTCAGGGCCGCTATCCGGTTCCCCAGGTAATCGGTAGTGTTACAATATCAAGAATCGTTCATGAAACGGGAGAAGCGTTCACGAGACGGGAGAATCGTTCACGAGACGGGAGAATCGTTCGGATCGGACGGGGCTGCTTAATAGACAACTGCGAGAAATATGTACATATCCGGGTATCATTTAGGAGTACAACATATAGTAAAAAATTACACAGCCACACAAAAAATGTGTTCGTGTCTGGGGATCAGACCATGTTTTCTATATGTTTTTGAGGTCGCTAAATCCGAATCCGGTGTCTATTTTACTCTATTACAGCAGGTGTTTGACATAACCTCAGAAAATATAAAAAAATTAAAAGTATTTCTAACCGAGGGATCAAACCATGTTTCCTATATGATTTGGGGTCGCCAAAACCGAATCTGAAGTCCGTTTATATTTATCACATAATATTTTATACATATCCTCAAAAAAATGTAAAAAAAAAAATGTGTCTGCTTGGAGAGAAGGCTAGTGATCTGGCGCCGATATATGCAATCTGCCATACAACAACGTGATTAATGTTGTCCCGTCAGGGGCCAAGCCACTTTCTCCATCAATAACACATGATTTGAATGAAAACATTTCATATGATGAAGTTAAATGGACTTCAGATTCGGTTTCAGCGAACCCTAAACATATAAGTAACATGGTCTGCCCATTCGGTTTGAAATATTTTTCATTTTTATATTTTTAGAGGTTATGTCAAATACAAGTAAATGAGTAAAATGTACACCGCATTCGGATTTAACGACTCCCAAAACGTGTAGATAACATAGTCTAATCCCCAGACACGAATACATATTTTTGTGTGGCTGTGTTATCATCTTCGACCTCCCACGTGTCCTGGGTGTTTGTAACGTTTGTTCTGAGAGCTTCGGAATGTACAATAAGAAGAGAACTCACAGCTTCACTAAAATCATGTATATCATCTACATAACGTCTCAGAGTAAATGTTATAGCCACACCCTATTTATATACAGGAGTCTTAGTCTAAATGTTACACATTTAGAGAGCCCGTAGACGGTTCGAACATCATCACTTTTTGCCAATGACCATGTAGTGGTAAGTTACATATGAAACATTTACCACTGAGTGTAATCAATTTTTTATTCGCTAGTATTCGGCAGATAGCATTCTGGCGCAGTCAAATAGATTCCGAGTACCTGTCGAAGACTGGCCCAGAGGGAACTGGCAAACAATTCATGTCACATGTGTAACTTCCTGAACTGAGATTTCCCACCATATATTCCTTGAAGAAAAATGATGATCTTCGATCTCCTCACAAGACCTGAATGATTGTAACATTTATTCTAAGACATTCAGCATATAAAGTAACAAGATCGAGACAAGGGATAACAATTTAGTTTATTCTTGAACTATCCTTGTCTACCATTAATCTTACTGTTATGACTCCTGTAATACTATTTCTACAAAAATAAATTACTTATTATTACCATTATTATTACTATTATTATTATCATCATTATTATTATTATTGTTCTTAATTTCTGTTAAAAAGATTATCATTCCTTTTCATTGGAAGAGTGAGACAAATAGTAGTGTAGAAATATGTGGTAAATTTCATTCTTTTACATAGCAAAATCTCCATTATTGTAAAACTAAAACTGCAATTTCTCAATATTTCAATATTTTATGGCTCTGGTCGTCACTTACTCTGAAGAGGTAGGAGACGACGACAAGACCGTCGTCGAATTCTCGGGCGTTGTCCTTGTTCCCATAGTCGCGTTTGTAGTGAACCGCATGCATTTCCATGGGAAAGCTAAACATGTGAAAAGAGACATGAGAAATCAAACCATACGTCGCTGCAGTCACTGGTGAGGAAATCGTGGCAAACGTAAAAGGTAATTAAGCGCCTGCCCAATCGCTGGGTATGCAATACTGCTTAACACAAACGCAGGATAAATTGCCTACACTCAGTAAGACTGCAGAGATTCAGAAATGCGTCTGCTGTTATGTGAAGCACTAGAACTGTTTTAAAAATGTAAGCGAATGTATATTCAGGTTTAATCTATTTAGAAAAATTATTGTATGATTATTGTAGATCTTTTAATACAGTGTAACTTGTTGGCAATTTCAATTTTTTATTGATAATTTGTTTACATTTTTGTAAGCTTACACTTTTAGAAATTGTATGTACAAAAATTGATCCTTGGCTCAATTTTTTATTTCGCAAGAAGAGTTAATGGTAAAATAATGCATATGAGATTATTTAGCGTTTATGGAGTAATGATGTCAAAAATCAGTTATCTAGTGAAACTCACTAAGTTAGACATTGGTTTCGTGGACAACATATAAAATCGCTCACATTCTGACTCCGAATCACAATACTATTCCGATCATTAACAAAGTTCTTGGAGGTAGAAACATTACAGCGTAATATGTGTTGTGTGAAAAAACAGTAATATGCGCTCTACCGAAATTGCCCAGGTAGTTTGCAAAACGAGGCTGCGCACCTGACGTTGTGCACGGTGTGCTCACTGCCGACGGCGTCATCGGGGCCCCAGTGGAAGTGGAGGTCCGAGAAGACGTACTCTCCCTCCAGAGGCCCCCCGGACAAGGTGGGAGTGCCCGCTGAGCCCCAGTCTCCCGAGACTTCCACTGCAAGAGAAGGAACCACAGTTCGTGTTAAAATGAAGTGAGGTAATGGGAAACTTTGACAGGCTGAAATATTGTTGCGAGCCAATAATTTGGATGCTTAAACCTTTATTATAGATTTTGCTAGTTGATGGTGTACTACCCACTGTGCGTTAGAACACTATTCGAGAGGTTGCGGATGTTCTATTTAATTCATTATATGACAAAAATACGAGTATATATACGAGTATATACGAGTAATACCAACGTTTGGATGAAGTAAAACTATTATAGTTTTTAAAAGATAATTTAGATCTTTAATGGGAGAAATATTTTCAGAAAATAAAATTTCTTACGTTAACACTAACAATATAATACATTTAAAGGAAAATAGTAGTGATTATCATTTTAGTAAATATTTTCACCTATAACATAATTAAAAGTTAAAGAAAATAAATTTACTAAAAATAAAATAATAAATAAAATAATTGAATTTTGAAACTAAATAAAATACAACTGATACAGCAAACACAAAAAACATGGAATGGTAATTAATTAATGAAAGCACCAGTTGCTCGAAGATTAATTCCAAAACCTAAACTAAAAGCTGTGAAGCACATCAAATCTGATCTGTTTATTTTTCTAGATTGATTTTTCAATACTTTTATCGATCAGTTTAGTAAGTCAAGTCAATCAGGAATTTTATAAATATGGCAATAGGTTAGCCATCGAATGTAAAAGCAAGAACACACGCTGTACTCGTGAATTTATAGGTATTTTTCTGAATACTAATAGTACGACAAATGTTTCAACAAATGAATATAACAACAATACGTCTGAAGTAAATGCTTACTATAATTACAACGGAAGTGATAAAAATCTAAATAATTTTCAACATTTTTGCCATGATATGGAAATATCTACTCAAAATCTTAAAAATTCATCATTTCATATCATGAAGAGAAAATCCATTTCTTACGGAACGCTCATATACCATACACACTAATTTACCCTATACAAAGAAGCATTTCTCAATAACATTTAAAAGTAGGGAAAATACAAGTTAGTAATAGGGAAATTATATTGCCCTGAAATACCAACCCTTACACACCAATTTAAGAGCGTCGAGGCTAAGCGACCTAAAGGCCAATACTCGAGATTTTCCTTCTGATTGTTTACGAATGCAGATGGAGTGCTACAAAAACCAGATTCCCTTTTACATCCTCTTAGTTGTACTACGTTTCAACAGTTGGTACAACATAACTAAGAATTTTACTGATTGGCAATTTTCACATTTTCCCGAAGATATATTTTTGTTATTGTTGAAAGCCTTTGGATTGCTTAGTCTCGCCCGTCAACGAAGTGCAGCGGTAAGCATTACCGCTGTGTCCGTAATGTACCGAAATTTTACTGATTGGCAGTTTTTACATTTTATCGAAGATTCTTTTTGTTATTGAAAGCCTTTAGATTGCTTAGACTCGCCTGTGAACGAAGTGCAGCGGTAAGCATTACCGCTGTGTCCGTAATGTACCGAAATTTTACTGATTGGCAGTTTTTACATTTTATCGAAGATTCTTTTTGTTATTGAAAGCCTTTAGATTGCTTAGACTCGCCTGTGAACGAAGTGCAGCGGTAAGCATTACCGCTGTGTCCGTAATGTACCGAAATTTTACTGATTGGCAGTTTTTACATTTTATCGAAGATTCTTTTTGTTATTGAAAGCCTTTAGATTGCTTAGACTCGCCTGTGAACGAAGTGCAGCGGTAAGCATTACCGCTGTGTCCGTAATGTACCGAAATTTTACTGATTGGCAGTTTTTACATTTTATCGAAGATTCTTTTTGTTATTGAAAGCCTTTAGATTGCTTAGACTCGCCTGTGAACGAAGTGCAGCGGTAAGCATTACCGCTGTGTCCGTAATGTACCGAAATTTTACTGATTGGCAGTTTTTACATTTTATCGAAGATTCTTTTTGTTATTGAAAGCCTTTAGATTGCTTAGACTCGCCTGTGAACGAAGTGCAGCGGTAAGCATTACCGCTGTGTCCGTAATGTACCGGAATTTTACTGATTGGCAGTTTTTACATTTTATCGAAGATTCTTTTTGTTATTGAAAGCCTTTAGATTGCTTAGTCTCGCCCGTCAACGAAGTGCAGCGGTAAGCATTACCGCTGTGTTCTTAATGTACCGGAATTTTACTGATTGGCAGTTTTTACATTTTCCCGAAGATATATTTTTGTTATTGTTGAAAACCTTTGTATTGCTTAGTGTCGCCGTCAACGAAGTGCAGCGGTGAGCATTACCGCTGTGTCCGTAATCTACCGAAATTTTACTGATTGGCAATTTTCACATTTTCCCGAAGATATATTTGTGTTGTTGTCGAAAGGCTTTAGATCGCTTAGATCGCTTAGCCCTGCCCCTTAACATAGTAGTAGCGGTAGTGCAGCGGTTACCGGTGTGTCCGGTGTTGGTCATGGACATGTTGACGGGGCGCCAGTAGCCGTCCCAGCGCAGCGGGCTGGTGGTGCGCAGGCGCAGCATGTCGTCGGAGCGCAGGTCGATGGGCGACTGGCGGCCGCCCGCGCACTCGGGCCACTCCAGCGTCCACGTGTCGGGGCCTGCGCAGCGCCACGCGCTCCACGTGCTCTTTACCGTTCTTACGATTCCAGTACAATGTTTATCATGTCATGTAGGTGATAGAAATATATAGTTATTGGGTCATTTTTAGTCATTTTTTTTTGCAATTTTTCAATTTGTAAGGTTATTTTTTAGCATTGAGTCATTTTTGTCATTTAACGCACTTTTTCCCTTTCTGTACTTTTATTGTTAATGAATGTTTCATGAATTTACAATGACTCACATGAACAAAATGTTTATTGTATCATCTGTTCATGACGAAATTCACTATTCCAATCCAAAATTACATGGATCTTTGGTATCGTCCTGGACTTTTCAAATCCGACGGTTGGAAGATCGGAGCTAAGGATTACATGTCCTCCTAAAACGGAAGACTTTGTATTAAATATAATTTTATATAAATAACTTTTATTTTTATAAATTTTTAAGTATTTTATAGATATGTTCAAAGAATGTTTAGGTCATCAGAATCCGAGCTCTGGTTATGACTATGCACTTGGATTGATGAGTGAATGAATAGTTGTATATGATACGTTGAAATTTTGTTTGGTATGAAACGAAAAAAATGTTGAAGCAATGATGAGTGTATTGATGAGAGATTTAATCGATATATTTATGAAAATCTGAAATAAATATTAACGGAGAAATAGTGGAATGCATGGCTTGGGAAACAAAATCACTAGGAAACAAGACTGGAGCCCGTTTTTTCCTCTCCAAGTTACACACGGAACGATCAGAAGCTGAACCCCGACGTACAAAGTTGGAAAGCTAGCACCCTGGACAATGAGTCCATTTCTGAGCGTACCGTTTCAAGACTCATGCGCTTAACCACAAGCGTCCATTGATAGATTGTTTTCTGTTTGCGGGCGCGTCACCTGCTAAGTCTTAGGTCTAGTGCATCTTATATCCCGGGGGACGGCGGTGTTCCTCCCTTACTGGAACGTAAGGTCAGAGGCCTACCACCACGTCGGTCTGCAAGTCGGACTAATGACCAGAGCAGTGGACGTGCCAGGAAAACGAAATAATCAATCGTCGAAAGAAGAGTGTTTATCAATTAACAAATTTCACATACTACGTAACGCAGTACATTGTTGAGGAAGTGTTTAGAACAAATTACATAGAATTATTGATTGTGTGTTGACCGAATATTCTTACGTGAAATAACAGCCACAGACAAAAAAATGTGTTCGTGTCTGGGGATCAAACCATGTTTTCTGAATGTTTTGGGGATTGCTAAATGCGAATATGAGTCAATTTATCTTCATCACATACGATTTTTTTAATTCAGATCAATTACAATTGATATGAGAGGTGGCATTGGCCCCTGACGTGCCAATATATCACGTTGTCGTATGGTAAATTGCCTATATCGTTGCACCAGATCACTAGCCTTCTCTGCAAGAAAACAGGATTAAAAAAATGATTTGAGATTATGTGAAAAATCGAATGTGATGAAGTTAAATGGACTCCAGATTCGGTTTCAATGACCCCAGAAACATAACATGGTCAGACCTCTTGGTTAGAAATATATTTATTTTTTATTTTTTGAGGTTATGTCGAAAATCTAACGTGGTGACGTAAAATGGACACGGGATCGTATTTAGAGACACCAAAAACATATGAAAAACACGGTCTTATCCCCAGACACGAACACAATTTTTTTTCGTGGTTGTGTTATCCATCATGCTATTTATGCCATTACTTTATAATACTTCGGTCATTTTAAAAAGTTAACTAAGCGCCCAGTTGTAAAACGTTAACCACCCTTATGTCGAAGGCAATGAACGAAGCGAGCGTGCGTGCTCGAAGCGATCCCGTTCGCAGCGCGCTGTGGAGGCAGGCGCTCACCGTTGAACGCCGAGTAGCCGAAGGAGGGCGCGATCTGGCGGGAAGGGCTGCCGGGCCGCTGTCGCCGCGGAGGCCCCAGCGGCCCCGCCGAGCCCGCTTGGCCCTCACCAGGCGTCGAGAACCACACGTTGAACCAGCTGGTGGGCGACGCCAGCTGGTGGCCGTAGTGCAGTCCGCATAGCACGCCTGTGGATGCGGAGTTCGATAAAAGCGTGGCGAAAATAACATTGTTTGTGATGTGAGGAGTTGAGAATGCAAGTGGGTCCGTTTGAACTAATCTACCAAGAAAAATGTATTTGCATCTGAACAAAGTGTTTCGAATATTTTAGCAACAGTAATTTTGAAATATTGTTAAGACAACAAAAATATAATTTTCCTGACAATAGAATTGCTAGTATTAACAAATGCATAGCCCGTTTTCCAGACAGATTGCAACAAACTGACTTACACCACTTGCATTTTCAACTCATCATACATCAAATGAAATAATTTAGAAAATATTCAAATTCACACAATACTCGTACCTAAGCTAGTTTTTTCATAATTTAGCATTTTTGCTGATTTGTAGAGTCTAATTAGAACCTTTCATTGTAAATACTGTTGAAATTCGCAAATCCTTCACAAAGGACAATTTTGAAATCTTTTTCAAACATTTTAAGAACTTTTTGTGAAGTGTCACAATTAGATGCATGTGAACGTAACGTATTATGACTTCGAGAAATATCACAAAACATCATCTCGTCTACAAATATTTATCTAAAAAATCTATTTATATCTATCTATCTTTAAAACTAAGAAATATATCTCTAATTAAAAATAGAAGAGTCAAAGGAGGTTTAAAATAATAAACAATTACATTTTTTGAAAGTGAAAAGTTGAAAAACGAATTGAAACCTGAAACGTTTAATAGAATTGAACATACTGTATCATAATGACCTTCACACGAAAACATTTACAGATATAAGTTGAGGCTAGATAGAGTCCCTGGGGTAGGCTGCAAATCAAAGAACGTTTTCGGAAGATATGACGTAGATATTCTTCAAAAGCTTCAGTTCCAAATTTTGACCAGCTCCAAATTCTTAAGTTATCATGAGTGAACAATAGTTAAAATATTTTCTTCGCAAAAAAAAAAGTAAATCTAAACGGTCAAATTTTCACAATTACATTAACTCATTGTACAGAAAGCAATAACTGTATCAATTTGCTATTTTGGCGGAATCTTACCTGGAGCTCCGAGAAGCGTGGCCAGCAATAGCAGCATTTGGGACCCCTTAGCCATTACTGTAGCTGTCGTGTCTGCAAAGGAAACTGAGGTGAGTACGTTCGAAGTTGGTTTTTAAATGCCAATCTGAAAAAACAACGTCACAACATCCGTTGATAGGAGCCCACAGTACCAAAAAAACGCATCTACACCTCGCAGCACCGGAAGCTGTTGATTGCTCCTATCCACTTGTCTGAGAAGGAGAGCGAAGTGTGATGCCTAACCGTCTTGACTACCAGACACAACCCTATTTATGTTACCTCAGTTTCCTTAGTGGCCTATATAGAAGAGTCTAATACGTCAAAGCAACATGAGGAAATTTGAAAAATAATCCATATATATCTGATGAAACACCAACAAACATAAACGGATCTGCCAACGGACATCCCCGGAAAGTACTCTCCGAATTTCTTCAAATTGTTTCAACGTGAGGCTCAAACCACTGAAAACAATTCGTAACACATTTTGTAGATTTGTCCTAAATAAAAAATAAGATACAATGTTTTTGAAATTTTGTATATCATTAATTAACACGCGGTCCGAAACACATTTCAAGGAGATTTTCACATTTCAAAAAAACTGATTGTATTGGGTTTATTAATTTTCAAAAATATTTATTTTATTTTACTCCTCACTATTCTGAAGTTCCAAAAAACCTTTTTCTGGTATACTGTTTCCCCTTCTAATAGACTTGTGAGACCAGTCTTGTCCAGAATTGTTTGATTGCCTCGTCTTAGAACCAATGGTAGGAAAATGGTCTGAAATTGGCCTGAAATATTATAAAGCACTGTAGGTAACATCTTCATTTCGTTATTAACAAAGAAAAAATTGCCAAATTTCCTTTGTTTTTATGTGTAATATTTTCAAATGGGAACGCAAACGAGCGTATATGACTGTTACTTTGAGGTTTATTGCTGCCGCTTACTTCCGATACGCGATAAAGCGCGACTTGCTCCAAATTAAACGCCCCCAGAAGAAGTCGATAATTCTATTCTCTAGCGTCATAAAGTTGTTTGCTTCACTTAAATTTTCTCGCCTTCCTCGGTTTTTAATTTTACGCCATACACTTTTAAAACAGCTGACCTGGATGGCCGGGGTGTAAAGAGTATACCGACTTATCGTTTCGGTCCGAGGGTCACGGGTTCCAGTCCGGCCTTGAGCAGGTCGTTTGTCCCTCGTCTCTCATGTATGTATTGCCGCGAATGGCCTCACGCTCTACGGACCCTATACCAGAGAAGCCCGCAAGTGTGTTAGTGTCCAGTGTATGGTCGAATATGCGTCCCATCGGAATGTAAAAAGTAACAGTCATCTTGTAAAAGTGTTTGTAAAGCAGATATTCCTTCAAATATCACACAAAGAAAAATTTAGCAGGAATCGAAAGTTAAATGACCAATTACGCCTTGTAGTGTGCAAAATAAGCGCTAAATTTAGTACTACTTTGCACACGTATATTCCTCTTTTCACTTCATAATAAAAAATCACGAATATAGTATTCTTATAAACTTGTGGCTGAAATGACTTGCTTCTTGGAAAACAGAACATTATTTAATACCAGAGCAGAGCTACTAAAGTAACAAGATCACAATTACATCCTCATGCACTAACAGGTTAATTTCAATGTATCTTTTCGACGCTTGCTGCCGGGCTGATCCGCTTGACTCTTCATTAAAATTTCGAATAAAAAGCAGAATTAACTGATCATATTCAATTTTCGTTCTGACATCCCCTGGGGTTAATTTCATGTGAGTGACGTTGTTGAAGAGTCGAAGCTCTAAATGTGCGTGCCTTTTCTCTTATCGCTGGATATATCAAAAGAAGTTTCACAAGATAAATAACCACGAGTTATGGTTAAAAAAAATTCACGTATCTTAATTTACTTTAATAATTTCAGGAACGCAAAAAATTAACCAACGTGACACTGTAGAGTCCATTTATTCTTGAGTGAATAAATCATGAGGGGGCAATTCACATACATAAATCAGAATAATTTATTTTCAATTAACTTTATCTGAAAGTTTTCTGAATTTTCACCCTCCAAGGTTAGACAATACTAAAACGTAATTATAGGCACCGTCAAATGCAGTGATTTGTAGACATGCATATCACTTTTTAAACAGCTTCCTGAAATAGTTCCTGTCATAAGAACTCTATACAGTTATATGATTAATGTTGTTTGACTTGTAACGTAAGAGATGATTTATAATCTTAAATTGAAACTTACTTAATTATAAAGTATCTAATCTAATAATACTGTTAAGAAATAATTAAGTTAAAATTATTTTCTAAGATAACACTGCAGTTATTTTCACCACTTACATTCCTAGAACTTGTTTGAGAATTTGTGCTAAAAATACATCTCAATGTTAAAAACCCAACGGTGAAAGATGGATTAGTCATGCTAATTATTTGACGACAGGAATTTTAGCAAAACCCATTACCTATAGAATTTATGGGCAAAAATCAGAAGTGTATTAACATTTTTTTTGAATGTCTAAAAATCAAGTTTGTGTATTTTCAATCTTGCTACTCTATGAACTCTAAAACATGAAGGGCACAGATTAGGTGATCAGATTTTTCTCTGTTTAGAGAGTTAATTCGTATCACAGGAACATTTTATCAATAAATAATACAGTCGAGATGTACAATTTTAATCCAAATGGCACACATCATGCGATCTTTTTTCAGATTTTGATATGTTAATTTTTTTTCATTATATGTACAAGGTGAACGCACCGGTAGTTGACATGTTATCAATAGTTGACCCTTTTAAATACATAACAAACCATTCAACTCAAAATGATTGCTAATGATAACTACTGGTTTACAATCTATGTACAGAAATCGTGTAAAGCGAAAATTACAGAATAGTTATTTTCGGATTTATAAATTTTGTCGGACTTTTGTCGGAAAATTGTCGAACTTTCTGGACGGAAGGACGCACGTTTCAAGAGAGGAGTTGTTTCTGAAAATTCAGGATCCGTTAACACGTTTATTTAATTGTCGCGCTTCTTTTAGACAGTTGATTCAAACGAGTAGGAGTAGTACCAGGAAAACCTTTGGAAGGAATGTTCCTTTCCTCTTTCCTTCCTTAGCGCCAGGCGTCTACAGTGACTCACAATTAAGTGTTCTATAAACATTCCTGATTTCAACGCGAACGCTTAAAAAGGGATACGGTTCACTGAATAATGTATACGATTCCTATTAGGCTCATTAAAAACATAATATAGCGTTAAATTAAATTCACTTTTAGTTTTTTGCTTTTAGCTCCTATTTTTAGAAAACATTTCTTTCGCCGGATTTCCTTTTTAAAATACTATGGTAAAGCAACGTCAGTGGTCCTCGTAAAATACGCTAAGAAAAGATGACGGTTCTGTACGTTTTTGTAAGATCCCATCGACCTAAAATACCAGGTACACAGAATGCAACATACGTTACCATCGTTCATGATTTGAAAACAGTGCGTCCTAGTAACTGTGAAACCCTGTGTTCCTGTTCCTGAAGGAAGATTGCACTGATTGATAATTTCGTGTTGAAGGGCTCGTCGAACTGGCTTTGATGTCTCAGGGCATCAATTGATGCCCTGAGTTCCTCTGACCGGGAGGTTCCAGGGTACGAGACCCAACAGTGGTAGGATTTTTGAGACAAGATTCATTGTTAGGTCGAATTCAGCCGCTGTCTGGAGGAGTATTCTAGCGGTCGACTGCTCTGGGCGGTAATTTTCCGTGGTTTCTTCGATCAGCACGAGGCAAATACCAGAGCAGTACCCTAACAAACAGGCCATGGAGCGTGCGAGAACTTTCCTTCCCCTTCCTTGTCGTATCCTCCTTCTAACTTACACATATACACTAACATGCACTACACTATCACACATGTCGGGAGTTCAGCCGGCAGCTCGGAGCTTTTCCCGACTGGGACGATGCCCCGATGATGGATGATACTTAATTGGGGAAAACCACACTAGTCATGTAGGTCGGCACTGGATTTCGCCATCCAGCGGGAGAAATCACTGCCACCTCATGCAAGAAATGCACTACACTTACGGGCGTAATGACCTTAGCTGTTGAAGCGCTTGGAAACACCAATTAATCAATCACGGCGCCTCAACTGCTAAGGTCATTCCGCCCGCAAGTGGAACACATGTTTTTACCATAGCACCAGTGGTGTTCTTTCTTCGCAGAATTCCGAGATCCAGCACCATCCTACTCGTTGGTTTTCCCCAACTAGGTATCTCATCAGAGGGACAAGCTGGCTCCAGCTAGGACAAGCTGTATGCTTTCAATGATCTCCCGACATGTGTGGTAGTGTAATGCACGTAAATGTGTGTGCAAGTAAGGGGTGAGAATAATGCAAGGAACAGAAAGGAAAAATCACTTGCGGTCTGTGGCACGTTTGTTAGAGTACCGCTCTGGTATTCACGTCGTGTGAATTGGAGAAACCATAAGAGTTTCCTGATTAGAACAGATACGATAAGAACAGCCGAGCGCTAGAATTTACTCCAAACAGTAAGTGAATTCGACCTAGCTATCTAGCTAGTGTCAAAAATCCTACTACCGTCGCGACTCGTAGAAAAAATCTTCTCGGTGATAAGCACTACCGTGACATCAATGCCCGGAGACACCTAAGCCGGTCCTTATTATTATTATTATTATTATTATTATTATTATTATTATTATTATTATTATTATTATTATTATTGTCGAAACTGAAATCAACGACTATTGCGGCAATGTGGCGACAAAAAACGCTTGTGGATGATGACAGAGTTCGATTCCGGACAGAGGAATCAATGTCGACTGCTCTGATCGGCGGTCTGTGGGATTTTTACTTCCATACGGCATTTCAAAATAAGTAGTACAAACTTGTAGGGAAAGAGAGGGCCGAAGATGATTACTTTTGCCCTGTAAAATGACATGACGTGTGGAATCTCATTTAACAAAGTTATTAATATCTCTCATTGGTAGGCAGCTCACAGTGGGTTTTAGCAGGTTCTGTTACAGTCAAAGAGTTTGAGTATGCCTGACAAATAAATTTATTTTAAGGCATTGTGTGCAAAGAACCACGATCATTCCTTTTGCAACTTGCCTCCACTACCATCCGATGAGCTGACTACATTCTCCTAAATCGTCCTCCACTGATCTTCGAATTCCTTCGAGAAGCAACTGAGATACTGGATGCAATTAATACACGCAAGACTCAGAGACTATGTGACTAGAGGGTGGTTATTCAAAACAATCATACATGAATATAATTAGCCTTTCCAATATGATATATTTGTGGCCTTCATTTTTTGCAACATATTTCATGTATCACTGACGAAAATCGGCGATACTCTATTACATAAATACGCACTTCTCGTACAGTTTGACTATCCATGCTTCGATGAGTAGGGGTCCTTAATGCAGGCCCGCAAGTCTACAGCTCCTGAGACATTGACGCGGCGACTATTTTTTTGTTTGTTTTTGTTTCTTGTTTTTTTTTATATTCGGCAATGAGTGTTAATATACTACTTGTAACGAAGCTTAAAAAATCATTTGCCCTATTGCGCTAATTTAACATCAGCTCACCGTTCTTTAGAGCAGTCGTATTTTTTTCTGTTTAAGAGGAAAATCTTGTATTGTTACTTGTTGAGAAGTAATTACACAACTTATCTTCCTTTTCGCTAATTTTCTGCATCGACATTAACAATCTTTGCATTCAAAACAAATTTACCACTTCATGCCTTAATTTGAGTGTGAATGTCATATATATATATATTCAAAACGTTTCAATGCGAAGGTCAGAATTCTAGTTTGGTTTGTAAATTTTAAATTACATAAGCATTACATGACCAATCTTCTTAATGACCTCTTCCATATTTACTGAATCACATCGAAATTCCAGAATTGTAAATGTAGCTCTTTTATTATACATTCTGTCCGTAAATTCTATTCAAATGACTTGCATCGGGTAAAAATGCAAAACTCAGTGCATATTGTTTTCACCCGCCGATTGTTTTGCATAGTTTCTTGCAAAGTTTCGTTTCTTTTAACCCACTTGGGACAGGATGTTATTATGAAATAATTGCAGTGCTCTTTCGGTAGTGCGTGCGCAAATGTTCCTACGCAGCCTCATCCTTTCGGTAATCAGCGCTTTGCATAACGCAACGGCTTCCGGATCCCGATGCAATCAGCCACTGTGACGAAACGGCGGTTGTTTTCTCGCGCCCAAAAGGAGCCGGCCGGGCGCGTTCCCATGCATGCGTTAATTGGGGAGCGACCGTTCACCCCGAGGCCCGTCGCAGAGCGGGCGCCGCCACCGCTGTCTCTCTGGAGATAATATCGGCCGACCGGCAGCATCCTTCCGGGTGAAAGATCGACTCTCTCTTACCTTTCGGAACACGCCCGGGGAATTAGGGACGGCAACGCAGACGTTCGGATTCTTCGCTGACATTTCGAAGAAAATTGATGTTTGTATTTACTGTTTAAAAATGCAAATTAATCATAATTTTAAACTTGACTACATAAATAATCGATAAAATATTTTTTCTTCGTGAGACACTTTTTCGAGTCATCGTCGAAAATCTTTGCATTTGAAAAGAGTGCGCACACAATTTTGAATACTTCGATGTCCAATATTATTTCGACGAAATTACAATTGCGAAAAATAATTTTACTCGGTGGTGAAAATTAATTTTATCACCGATTATTCTCTCAGCATTTTACAAAAGACCTTTCAAGGGAGATTTTAACCACGCTCCGTTTAAAATGTCAAGAACTTCTGTTCCAAAATCTAAACTATAATAGAAACATTCGAACTATGTTTTTCTATCCTTTTTACAATAACAGTATACCATTACATTCTCTGGCTTACAAATGTTGCATTCTTGTGAATATATTTCTCGCAATTGCTGCATTGTCACAATGTCTGATTTCTAATCTCAAAGTACTGAGAATCCTCGTAATTCTAAAACACCTTCAAAACAAATTTCACAACACGTTCGAGAATTTATATCAGAACCAGAGCGTCGGAATATTATCTGAGGGCATTGGGAGAATTTCAATTTGCGAAAAATCTTGTTTAAATTTTTACCACTACAAAGCACAGTTGCGAGATTTTACACACTATGCGTTCTTAATATTTTGTATGTATTAATGAGTAGGCAAAATCTAAGTAAAGAAATGATGACAAAGTTTCAAAGAAAAATATTTTAATAGTGGACTCGTTATAACGAAGTAATGCATCAAGAAGAGAAGTGGGAAGCAAAGTGAAATATATTACTCAAAAGTCACTAACCGCGCCTTTAATTTTATTGTAGTTGGGGTAGAGCTAGAAGCTGTTTGTGAGATGAAATTTAACACATAAAAAATGTTGACGTTAAGAAAGTTTGATTTTTGTAAGCCGCTCTTATACAATCTGCACATCATTAATTAGACCATGAGTAAATAAACATAAAGAGCATTAAAAATAAGAAATAATACAATTGAACAAGGGAATTGTAACGTGTAAATTTTATTGCGAATTGTAAAATGTAACAAATGATCCTTGTTTGATTCTTTGTCAGTTTTCAACTCGCTAACTTATGTTGACACGGACTGTTGACCAAAATTCCGAACGGAAATATTGTAAAAGCAAACTATTTTTAAATTCCTTCAATATATTACGCCAAAGATGAATACAAGGGGAATTACACGTGAAATAGGGTAAAAGAGAACATATTTACGACAAAAAAGTTGTCGTAATCAGGTCGAAAACAGAACAAATTTTGAGTAAACAAAAAAAAACTCACAAAGATCGAGGAATATGTAAAAAGGGAGTATTCACAACGTGTATTTTGCAACAATCATAAGGCAAGTTACTATTAAAAATTGAAATTCCCACAACGCGGTGTACGCATTTTCCGAAGCGGTCGGTTAGAATATTTAAATCGCTATACGAGTCCTTAAACTTCCACAAATATCGTTTGGGTTAAAAAATAACGCAATGGAGTAGTGGGCGAGAGCAAATAACAAATATTAGAATGAATGCAATAAGTTTCTAATAAATGGAAATGCAGATTTATTTCGAAGAAAAAAATGTTTTGACCCTTTGTTTGTGTCGTTTAATCATTACAATACTCGTTCTTACGACATACAAATTAGAAATACATTCATTTCTAATAATAAGAACAAACTATTAATTGATTAGTATGTTACGTACAATTATATACAGCCCGGAGATTAAAACACAACAAGAATAGTAAAAATTGATTGGCATTTATCCATACAAAATAAATATGTGTATAACCGTCTATATAAAATCAACAATCAAATTCTTATTGTGTTTTAATCTATCGGCTGTCTATAATTGTGCAGAACGTACTAATTAATTAATAATTAAAATAACAGACAGTCATTAGGTTATTTTTATAACTAATGAGAACAAACTTTCTTAAACTTTAACATAATTAAAACTGAATTTATAACCATGAATGTAAATATTCAATCATAATTATACGCCGCAAATGCCTCACCGGCTGCAGCAAATCTGTATCCCAGATATTGAATAAAGTCCCGCCTCTCCACGGCAACTGGAGAGGGGAACATCTCACCAAAAAAATCGTATTTACATGTATATACCTGTTACTATACATGCATACATGTATAGCATGTTACATACTTACATGTATATAACTATTACATATAAACCTGTTATAATACATCACAATTCAGAAGTACACGTAACGCTCGTTCCATTCTCCAATTCCCCACCCCGAGCGACACACGTCTTTACGTCGATCGTCTCCTTACCTTTCCCCGGTCGAGCGCGGCGGGGTCGGAATCAAACGGCGCGGGGCTTAGCGGCTGCGAGCGGCAGTCGCGCATCCTCCGGTGGCGCCGCGGCGCGGCGGCGGGCAGAGGCGGGCGGAGCTGGGATGGAAATGGTGAAAGCCCCCGCGTGGAGCGGCTGGCGCCTCGCCGTGCGCCGTCGATCTAGTCGCCCGCACCGGCGCGCGCGCACTGACCGGGTGAAGGGAATGACAGGGCGGGAGCCCCACGGCCCGCGTCGCAACAGCCATGGCGATGGAGGGGGTGAGGGTGGGGGTGGAAAGCGCGCGGATCAGACGTCAGCGGGAAATCTTTCTGAGAGAAGGGATGGTTGGGGTGAGGGGGGATGGAAACAAGAGGCGAAGAATGTTTAGGTTGTAAAGGTACTAGGCTTCTAAAATAGGAGACATTAAATTTGTTGTTAAAAGGCACGGCGGGCCTTAGGCAAAGATTCTAGGTATAAAATAGAAACCATTTTGATTGATTAATAGTGGTTTCGGGCACGTCAACTACTATGGCCATTAGTCCCGTAATTGTAGTGCATGTTCGTCGGGAGTGGCTGTGGTCTTCCCCCGCTGGACGGCGAGATCCGACAACGACCTACCGGTGGCTAACGGGGTTTTACCCAACCACGTATCTCCCACCAGCCTGGCATTGCCCCAGCCGGGACAAGCTCTTAGCTCCCGACCCGTCCCCCGAAATGTGTGGCAGTGTAAGTGTAATTAAGAGTGTGTAAGTAAGGGGCGAGCATGGGGCACGGAAGAGGAAGGAAAAATCGCGCGCGGAGAGTAGCCTGTTTGTTGTTTCGACATTCGCCTAGTGTTGATCGGAGAAACCACGGAAAGCTAACGATCAGAGCAGTCGCCCGCTAGAATACTCCTCCAGACAGCGACTGGAGAAACCATTTTATTGCTTGTTAACATACATCATGGTTAATGTTAGATAAATGCAGATCGACTCGACTCCAGCATCCGTAAGGTCATATTCTTAATACACAATATTGGTACTAAATGTTAGGAATATGTTTTCTCGGTACAAAATACTAACTATTCGAAGATTTTACACTCTCCAAAGAAAATGCCAGTTGATTGCATTTTCACTGCCACTTCCAAAGGAACGGACGTGAATGATTGTGAATTCTTCCACCACATAGGTTTTTGGCGGTTTCCAAAAGCACAGTTCACTTCCATCTCCTTTCTCGCACTGTGGTTACACTTGCTCGCAAACGCCTAAGTGTTCCATCTCATCGTGGTTCATTGTCCAGATCACAATAAATATTACTTTCGCTTTTCGTCTTCAGATCCACCTGAAGTCCAGAGATAAATTTGTATATATTGACCATTTCTTTGCCACCCTGAACACGACATTCTGATAACAAGACTTTCGTTTCCAAATTCAGAATCGCGTATTCTCTTAGTTTGGTTGCTGCTCGGGAATGAAGGTGAAGCAAGATAAGTATAAATTGAGGAGTGCAACAACAGCTTTAGATGTTTAATCCCCATTTAATTTTCTGAATGCATGATGCCAGGTTTCTTTGAAGTCTAGAACTACCATTTAGTAGGCAGAGTAGAGTTTCAAAGTTCCGAATATGCAATGATGATGCCACATCGAATGGACGGCACTTAAGTGCACAGACGAAACAACACTCATCGTTAAATAACCAGAGTGGGAGAAACTTTAGACTTTACAGTATTTTGATAAAAAGAGTAGACTTAATTCAATTAACTTAATTTAACAAATATCTTTGTCTTTTCTGAAAAAAGCGAGACAAAGCCCTTAACATTTTGAAGAGTTTATCATACTCATTATTGCAAAGTAAAAATATTGCGTTCTTGGGCTTATATCAAAATAGTGTTATTTTATTACTATGTAGGAGTGTCTTGACAATAGAACAATTGGAATTTTGTAATAAATATTTGTTTATGTCAACGTTTAAGTGTTTATTTCGCCCTAATTTGAACCATAAGATAAATGTTTGGTACTATAATACAATATTTTGCTAACCTTACAATAATCATCTAATTAAAAACAATCTATGAAAGTTCACCTCCATAATTTCAAAACCAAATTATGGCATATTTAGTGCAGCTCCAAGCAGGGAACACATAGCTACTTTTACCTTCAATATTCTCACGCCTGTCAAAGAGAGGTAGAAGAATGCAAATATTTACGAACATAAAGTCGGTGAATCATGGAGATAACACCGTCGAACACGATGTTAAAGGGGGGCGAATATTTCAATAGCATCCTATCTAGACCCCGAGACCACGAACTGGCTCAAATTGATCCATAACCACGTCATGCTCAGCAAGAGCGCGCGCCGCCTGCCCTAAATCCATAACTAAACGCAGAGTCACGTCATTTTCCCACGCCCCCGTCCCTTCGTGCAGCGCGCCGCCCTCTCCGGGCGCCGAACGCGAGGCCCCGATCTCAAAGCTCATATTTCTTGGCGCCGGTGAAGGGGACGCCGGGCGTGGGTGGGCAACCTGGCGGCGGCAATGATGGGGGCGGGGACGAGTGTGGTTGCGGAGGCTGGGATGGTGAAGGTGGTGACGATGATGTGTGGTGGTGATCCAGGATGTTGCACAGACGTGGATCAATGCGGCGGCGGGGACAGTGGAGCTGGTGTCGGAGGAGGTATAAGCGGCAGTAGTGACAAACGGGGAGGCGGTGACTGTAGGTGGAGTTGTTGATGGTGAAGGTGGTGGCGAAGGCGGCGGCGAGAACAGCGGAGATGATGTCGAAGGAGATATAGACGGGGACAGTGGAGATGGTGTCGAAGAAGGTGTAGGTGGCGAAGATGTCTGAGACGGGGAGGGGGTTGATTGTGGAAGTCGTGACGGTGAAGTTGGTGTCATTGATGTTGGTGACAATGAAGTTGGTGACAGTGAAGTTGGTGACAGTGCAGTTGGTGACAGTGCAGTTGGTGACAGTGAAGTTGGTGTCAGTGAAGTTGGTGACAGTGAAGTTGGTGACGACTGAAGGTGGTGGCAAGTGAAGGTGTGGCGACAGGGATGGAGCGTCGAAGGAGATGTCAGTAGCGGCGATAGAGGAGAGGAGGTGATTGTGGAAACAGTGACGATGAAGGCGACGACAAGTAGAGGCGACGATGTGGAGAAGGTGATAGTAGTTCAAGAAACATAAGACACAAGAAATTATAGAGTGAGTGCGCCGTGGAGAAGGCGGCAGTGAACCTGTGCGACGACATCGAGGTTCCTCGACAACATCGTTGACATGGGGGTCCTAGGGCTGGAATCCCAATGACAATAGCTTTTTTGACACCAGCTAGATATCTTTATATAATTCAGGCAGTACCTAGAGGAGAATACAACACCCGGCTGCACTGATCGGTGTGGACGAATACCGGGGCAGTTTCCTAATAATACAGTCACGGACCTAACCGCGCAATCTCACAATCATGTTTCCTTTGTCCTCTTATATAAAGAAATGACACTACCACACTTATCTGGAGACCAGTGTCTCTTTCCGGCTGAAATGGTGCCCGCGAAGGGCAAATGTGGGAAACATCTTCAGGGAGAAAAAACCCCGCAAGCCAGCGTGTAAGGTCGGCACTGGATCTCACGTGCTAGTGGAGAAAAAACACTGCCACCTCCAGGGATATAACATCCCCTACCCAACTTATCAGGCCCTCACGGGTTACCAGGTCACGACAGACGTCTCTTTCCGTCCCTGCACGTGAAGGAAAAGCCCACCCGGACTGCACCGCCGACCGCAGAGATGCCTTTCATAATGCCTGTGATGGCCCAACAGTGCATATGCCCCTCCGGGCAACTATGGGGTGAACTGGTGACGACAAACAAGCGTGTAAAAGCGCTTACGTGTGCGTCAAACAAATCGTGTGTAATTTCAAGTACCGGCGCAAGTTTAAGCTGGCAAACTCTAAAACCCCATTTTAATTTATAAGAAACAAGAGCCTAGCTCAATAGCAGGCGGACACTCCCAGAAGGTAAAGTGTTACATTATACTTCAAGGGTATTTCATAATTTTATTAGAGGTATATTTTCAATGTTTGAAATCTATTAGATAGAATTAATAGTCAGCCGGTAATTGTCAGTCGGTTAACGGTTATAGGCAGTAGGTAATAGTAGTTAGATTTAGATTAGTATAATAGCACCCCTCAAAATCAATACTGTAAACCATGATAAAGCAATAAATGAAAATCGCTTATGGAACTAATATCAACAATTGACATGCCCGAATGAATACTCACTCGCTCACTCGAGGCGCTGAGGCGGTAACAATGGACGCGGAGGCGGCGCCGCAGACGGCGATGACGGAGGCGGCGCGGCTGCGTTGATGGAGACTTAATAGGCGCGAGTGGGTGGTGCGGAGGCGGCCGCCACGAGGGGACTAGCGGCGAGAGCCAAGGCGGTGGCGGAGGTAAGCGGAGGTGGCGAAGGCGCTGGAGGTGCGGGAGGAGGCGGAGGAGACGGATGAGGCAAATGAGGCGGATGGGGGCGGAGCGGCGGTGGGCCTCCGAAACCACTGCTAGGATGTGTTGGAATCAGCCCCGACGGCATGCGCTACGCACGGGGTCGATAGGGTTTCCCGATAGGGAGAGGGCGGAAGGGAAGGGGTGGAGGAGAAATCGACAGGTGGTTGGAGAAGACGAAGGTGACGGTGGATGTCGGGGCGTGGGGATGTGGCCAAGGAAGCGCTCCCGGTGGCGATAGGCAATTGCGTAGACGATCGTCTACTAATGAGAGTTGTCGTACTCATTACCTCAGTGTTCTTGGAAGTAGCTAAATACTCGTACCCGCACCTACATCGTCCTTGTACAATTATCCACAAGTATCACCTTGACTATGACTTATTTACTTTCCTCTCTGTTATTTTGTATAAAATTTGTTTTTAAAACCTTCACATTCCACTAAGTTTTCATTCCCCTTGACAAAAACATTGCCGGAGAAAATAAGTGAGGAGG
Organism: Gryllus longicercus; assembly: GCA_038098605.1. Taxonomy (NCBI): domain Eukaryota; kingdom Metazoa; phylum Arthropoda; class Insecta; order Orthoptera; family Gryllidae; genus Gryllus; species Gryllus longicercus. The sequence goes on along the minus strand of JAZDUA010000166.1, from coordinate 568,370 downwards.
CAAACGGAGTATCTGATATTCGTGATCTTTCTCTTTAATTTGTTGTTTTGGGGCTTCAAATTTCCATATTTTGAGATGTTTACGAAGAACTTTTGAACTATGTCCAAAACTCTTAGATAACTGATGAATTAAGTCTGGATTAACTAAACTACTTACCAGAAGTCAAAGAGAATTCATGGCAGCAAGGGAAGGGTTAGCGTTACAGTCATTAGTGACAACGGGAGTGAATTGAGGCGTGCAAATAAAACTAACGTGTAAGCATGGAAAAATGACATTCTTCCTTACTTTATGTTGATAAAAACTGGTAGATAAGTATTGTATATGACGTATATTCATAGATAAATGATCTTCCTTGCTCTATCATACAAGGGAGTACAGCATAGTGGAAACTAATTAATAGGGGTGGATTTTATAGAAATGTCATTTTTTTCTTTCCGCTTTAGAACAATGGCATTTAGTATTCATTTTATGTTATAACAAAACGAAATTACCTCTTTTTATATGTCATTTTTTGATTTTTTCGTCTATTTCGATTAATAAGTTATTTTTTCAATTTTTTACGTCATTTGTACTGCATTTTTTCGCTGATTTTTATGTTTTTAATATCATTTAAATGGTACTTGTTTCAAACAATATCCACGAGATCCAAAATTGTTCACCACAGAATTCCTGAGTAACCTCTTTGATTTCTTCGCGCATATACTTAATTCAGCCAATGTGAGTAGTATAATAATTTATGATTTCCGTGACGCCTATCGGAGCCATTATTGGTTCGGTCGATTTCGCTATAAAAGCAGAAATTTTCTTTTAAATAACAATCCTAACCAACATTTTGCAACCTGAGTTCACTTGAACGAAAGGAGGAAACCTTGATTACATTAGTAACATGTCGAAGAGCTCGAGTTGTTCATCTCAAGTGGTTTTGTCACTTTTTTAAAGTCATTTTTCTTTTTTTTAGGGAATTATAAAAACATTTGAAGAGCATTTTATTGATTATTTTTGGTAATGTTTTAGGTCACCAACATCCTCCCCTACCAATGAAGATAAATTCCGATCGGGAGCCGGCGTGGGCGGAGACGGCAGTGCGGTTGCGTCCGTGGTGGGCGGCGGCTGGCGCGAGGCGGCGGAGTGGGAACGGGCCGGCGAGGCGGTGCCAGGGCGGGGGGCGGCTTGTGCGAGGGCGGGGAGCGGCGCGGCCGTGGCCTCCCAGATAGCGTCTCCGACGCGTCGTGTCGTGTCCGCGCCGCGCCGTGGCCGACCGCGCCCGCCGCTTCCGCCCGCACAGCGCGGGAGGGCGGCCGGGCAGCCTTGCATGCCGGCGGATACAACCTTCGTATCGTGATCGTAATACAGCGCGCGGGAAACGCCGTGCCGTTACGTTAGGTAAGCCTCTCCCACTTCGACTGCCTCCGGGGCAGTCTCCTTCGGCCTTGGGTGGTGGCCCCCGCACTTGTGGGAGGGTGCAGGCGCCCTGAGGGTTGTAAAGGGTAGGAAAGAAGAAGTTACACAAAAACACCTTTTGGGAATAAAAAGGTACTACTGTAGTTCTCAAAGGCCACGAAAGGACAGAAAGGGCGCGGGAAGGCTATGAAGGGAAAGTAAAAAGCTGGGCGTGACAAAGAGGGCACTAAGAAACGACGTGATAGAGATTAACGAATAAAAAGGCACGATAGAGACGTAATTAGAGGACTGAAAAAAGACTGATTGTCTTTCTAGTAAGCTGCTAAGTATACCTCAGTGTTTACGACAGTCAATGGGAGCGGACGTTTTCCTCATGAAACATTGTAAAGCACGTACTTCTAATAATAATAATAATAATAATAATAATAATAATAATAATAATAATAATAATAATAATAATAAAGAGTTGAGGTAATGGTAACAAATTATTCCAAATTCCCATTTTCCGATGGCCTTTGTGGAGCAATATATGTGTTCGCAACATACAGAATGTTCGATCTACGCAGTTAGCATTGGTCAAATACCTTCCATCGCACGAGTATTTAAACAAGTACTGCTCTTTCGTTTCAGCTCTTTCCCAACAATATTTTTACGAGCTATTATGTACACTTAATTCATTTTTAAATAAATAATCACGTAACATTTATAAAAATCGAAAGAATATTCTTTGAAGACACGCTTTTATAAATAACCATTACTATTTATTGATTTTAAAGACGTTATTTCAATCAGTTCATTTCATTAATAATTATACCTTTTCAGACGAGAACAGTTATCGTTATCTTCGTGTTTCTGAGATAATGTACTACACATTAGACACTCAGATGATCAGCACGACGCAAAGCCTTCATAACTGATTAGTGAATCTGGGCGCGTCAACTACTTAGAACGTTAATCCCGTAAGTTTAGAGCATGTGTTAATCTCAGGAGATGTCTATTCATCTATAGATGAATGACTATTGATTGCTTGTTAGTGATTCCGGGAGCGTCAACTACTAAGGTCACTAGTTCGATAAGTTTATGCATGGTGTTTGCTCGGGAGGTGGCGGTGGTCATCCCCTGCTGCATGGCGAGATCTGGTGCCGACCTACCGTCTGCTAGCGGGGTTTTCCTCAACCAGGTATCTTCCACCAGCGGAACAACGCCAAAACCAGGACAGGCTCTAAGCTCTCGACCGGTTTGCCGGCACATGTGATAGTGTAGTACATGTTAGTGTGTAAGGGGTGGGGATAGGACACGGAAGAGGCAGGAAAGATCGCGCGCGGTCCGTGGCCCGTTTGTAAGGGTACTGCTCGGGCATTCGCCAGGCGATGATAGGAGAAACCACGTAAAACTACCGATCAGAGCAGTCGGCCGCTAGAATTATCTTCCAGAAATCGAGTGAATTCGACTTAGCTAACAAGCTAGTGTCGCAAATCCAGGCACCGTTGCGATTCGAACCTAGGGCCTCCCAGTCAGAGGCACTGCACTGACATCAGATACCCTGAGCCACCTAAGTCAGAGTGAAGCCCTCCGAAACCCAACCCAGAAGACAAGCGACACACCTTCAAGTCAGCTCAAGAATCCGCACACGTAACCCTCGAGGAGGAGGCGGTGCAAGTAGTGTGACACTTGAAAGCTGCCGTGGAGGTCAGAGTGCGCCAGGGTCAAGGCCGCGCGGCGACGGAGCGACGCCTGGAGGCGGTGGCGGAAATCAGCGAGTGGGCGGCGGCCGCTGTGGAAGCAGAGCGGGTTTGCCTCGCAGGCGAAGGCAGGCGGATACGAAGGCGGATGCGGGAATGCCGCGCAGGGTGGAAACAAATTGGAATGTGCGAGGTTAATAGAGGCAGCGTCAAAGGTGTACTATCGCGGACAAAGATCTTGTTTCAGTTTTACAGCTGAGATGTCACGTAATATGGTATATTATTTAATTACTGTACTAAGTGTAAGACTGCAATATAGAGAGGAATCACATGCTGATGTACAATTTGTTTCACATTTATCAGCGTAGGATTCGTCATTGAAAACACATCCAATCATTCGTCACATTTCAATCGTACTTTGCGTATCACGTTATCGTACAACTCCAATAGCATTTGCTTACAGAGTAATGTATCTTAATCATTGTTACTAATTAATAGAACCAATTCGATTTCATTATAAATTGTAAAATGTTCATTTGCAATTATCCTGACAAAGGTATATTAAAGTTTCTTTTGTGAGTAACTCAAATAACTTTTCATGACTGACCTGTAGGTGTTCCTGTTCTAGTGATTGATGCTCTTACTCATATTTTTACGCTCACATGCACATGCAGATATAGACAGATAAAGACAGAATAATTATAGCAAACAAAACTGATATAGGTTATCGTTTTCAGGTCCATATTTACCATCTTCCTATGTACATGTTCTTATACATTATCAATATATCAATTTTCATTTCAACAATGTGTTCTCAAATTTTTCATGTCTTAACCAATGTTTGTAATTTGATGCCATTAACTTAAATTATATATTTCTTTCATCATTCATATATATGTACAACAAACAGTTTCATGTGCTTAATTTAAAGTTCAATTTACCGCGATGTATTTCTCCAGTATCAAACAAAGACATGCATGTAAGCCTGATTAAATATTTAATCCAGAGACTTGTTGGTCCACGTGTACACTTGCATGCATGTACGTCCGATTTAATCCTCTCTTGTCCGTGCACAAGAAACGTGACACATCTCAAAAACCGTCATTTTTGTGTCAATCGCCGCAGGAGCGGGAGGTGGAGTGCGCTCGCATCGAGCAGTGCCCATGCGCATCACAGTGCTCGCCGACCCAGCCGTGCAGTCTACAGTAACAGACGGCTTGGAATATGTTTCCATAAAGCAAGTTTCTAAACCACGTGAGCACTTAATGTTTTGTGGGAGGTACATGAAGATGATGTGAAATGTTCAAACGCGGGAGGTATCTAATAATTTGAAGTTCGTAGTCTTCAACGTCACTTCTAAACGTTTGAGATAGCCGGCTAGGGGGGCATTGCGCCGGCTAGGGAGACTATGCGCTCTGGCGTACGCATAGTCTCTCTTCTTTGGTCCTATCTTCCATATACGGAAGTTAGGTGACCCATAACGGGTTTTCTTGCGATAAATTATTCAGGGTGGTTTCCCGTTGCCTTCCCTGAAATGATGATGATGATAGGGGGTGAAAGGACGAACACAATACAACCATGCCCGAGGCGGGACTCGAACCCGCGATCTTTCGGTACGAGATCGCTACGGCATTACTGTCTTAGCGATCTCGGCCACCGGATCGGCACGCAGAGTCTCTACTGGATTATAATTTGCCTGATTTAAGTGAGAAAATATGTTAGAAATAAGAGTACATATTTACTAAGGCGGAGTTTGCATGTTTCGGTGAAAGGAATATGCCATGTTCGCTGCCTCTCGTTCGCTCTTATACACTTGCATGGGCCCAGGCATGGGGAACGCGGTTACTGGCCAGCAAAGCCGCATAATCGACCGAAAAAGCCAAATACATTCTGCATATATACATTTTTTCTAGTAACAAATTCATATAGATTCTTAACACTGCAATCGATATTTAAAGTAACACAACTTTGCCTTTGACCAAGAAATAAATGACAGCTCAGAATATAACTGTTCTGGAAAATGACATTTTAAAAAAGCCACTTTTCTTGAGCACCTACGAAATCGCATGAAGTAACAATGAGTTGTTACCAAATTCCCGTATTGTCCTTGCCCAGGTTGCTATAAAAATCGACAAAGTTAAATTAATATTAACCCAAAATATTCCTTTATTATATCTTGCTAAACTGCAATCTGGCTTCCTAGCTTGATAGATAACTTAGAACAAAAAATGAGAAGACGCAGCTATAAAATGAGCAGATTGGCTAAAGCTGCCCCTCACTTTCCAACGGCGGCGACGATTTGGTTGATCAGTGATTCCGGGCTCTTCAACTGCAAAAGTCATTAGTTCCGTAAGAGTAGCGTGGCTTTTATTTCGGGAAATGGTGGTGATCTTCTCCCGCAGAATGGCGAGATCAGGCGCCGACATACCCGTTAGTTTGCAGGTTTTCCCCCAAATCAAGTTGGCGGGTTCAAACTCGATCGAAGCTGTGGATTTTTAAGGGCGAAAAAATCCTTCGTACGCCTTCCTTCGGAGGGGAAGTAAAGCCGGCTGTCCCATGTTAGTAGATTTACTTGCATGTAAAAGATCCTCAAGCCTAAATGACGCATCTGAGCCAAATTCAAATCACCTGTTTCTCGCCCAAGAAATACCTCCTTTCTCTGCTAGTTGGTGAAAGGAGCGTAGCGAAATTTGCGTGGTCAGACGGACGAGCAGGCCTAATGGCCTGAGTCTCGCCACGTAAAATAAGGCATTAATTCAATTCAATTCAATTCAAATCAGGTATATATCCCCAGCATGGCACCGCCCCAACCGGGACACACTCTAAGCTTCCGCCCGATCTACCGACATGTGTGGTAATAATGTAGTGCGCGCAACGTATAGGTGACGATATGTCAAGGAAGAGAAAGGAAAGATCACGCTCTGTCCATGCGCTGTTGTTGCGGTACAGCTCCGACATTCGCCTCGTTGATCGGAGAAACCCCGGAAAACCACCGATCAGAGCAGCCGGATGCTAGAATTCTCCGATCAGCGGGCTGCAGCGAGCTGGAATCGGATTGGATGGCGGAAACGGCACGGCATTCGCGGCGGCGGCGGTGGCAACGGCGGCGTTTGCGGCAGCTGCAGCCAAGCGGAAACACGCGGCCGCAGAACCCGACATTAATTACCTATGAAGTGGAGCGGCGCACTAAGGTCAGGAACAACGCCGCAGCCGCCGCCGCCGGCGCGTGGCCGAGCGTGTCGTTGCCTTATGCTCTGCGCCATTCCGTCGCCTTCGGGGCTGCGGGTCATTGTCGACCCGGAGGGGACCGGTAGCAATGAAGGTTGCCGTAAAGATCAGCTGGGTTTTAGGAGAATGCTGTTTTCTGGCGTTCGTTCTCCGCTTCACGCCAAATCGTTTACTAGTTTCTCGAGGTTAACAATGTAATTTCGACATGGTAGGTGGCGCCGTGAATGTTGGTTAGTGGAGAAACATTTTTGAAAGAATTCTTCACTTCAAACATGTACGTGTAGGTAAAAGTCTGAACAGTATGAAACGAGAATAAAAATATATTGTGAGATAGACAATTTCAAAAGCCGTTGCATATGATAAAGTACATTTTTATCCATATTCCACGAAGAAAGACTGATAAATAGAAAACAGAACTAACAAAAATCATGTGAGATTTTGTTTTGTTTTTTTGGAAAAAAGTATAATCATCTAATCAATCAATTCAAGAAACTGACATGTTCCATTCAAAGAAAAAAATGTGTTATAAAATAATTTATTTTAATATTGAAGAGAACTTTCGATTTCATTTCTTTTGGTCAGCGGAAATCTATTTTGTTTGTTATATATTTATTACATTAACTTTTTCGTTGATACGTTTGATAAGTATAAAATATTCATTTTGAAATAATTTATTTTTTAGTTGATACGGCAAGAGTGTAACATTCATGTAATTCACTCCTCTGTTTACATTTTATGTTTATAAAATTATTAATAAACATTTTATGTTTGTAATTTTTTAAAATATTATTTGTAAAAATATCAAATTATTTCAAAATGAATATTTTATACTTATCAAATTTGCAAATTAGTATTTGAGATATTTGTTGAATTTGCGTGCGTATTTCATTTTACGGTGTATCTATTTCTTTAATAATTTATCTGAAACGATATCACTTGTAGAAAGACAATTTTCCTCCAGAGATAAAAAAAAATCAAATAAGTACAGGTAATGAAAGTGTCACGTACCACGAAGTAGAAAGTTAAAGGTGTGGGAGGAACAGAGGGCTAAGTGAATTCTCATGGGAGAGAAATCGGAGTGGTTAACTTTGCCCTTGAGAACACTTTTTTGCACGGCAGGTGCCAATATCGTGACATTGCCAAATTCTAAACCTCTTTGCTACAAGGTAAAATTCCTCTCCTACAGCTTACTACAATGTGATTTCAGTCGTTAATGTATGCTTATTCATCTTGGTCAGAACCGAAATTTCGCAGAAAGGTGAGTTGAATAAAAGAAGCCTTAAGAAGTAGTTGTAAGTTAGAAAGTAATCATTCACTTCCTTATACGAGTACTTTTACGCATTGTGAATTTGCAAGTGTTATTGACACCGCAATATTCGCATACACTTGTCAAGGAAATACATTTCAAACGCACTTTTTTCATAGAAATTAAACTGTATTCAACTTTGGAGGTATTTTGTTTCCAAATTGTGTAAAAGGAAGATCATTTCTCCTTGAACAAAAGTGGCATAAAATATATAAGTTACCATTTTCCAAGTTATAATGAAAATATGGAGAGAAAACTTCCTGGAGTGTTTCAATGACTCATTTGATTCTGTCAAACGATGGAAATGGTTTATTATGAAGTATTTATTTGGAGATGCAGTGGATTCTGTGAGTGAACTTTCTAAGTAAATAAGAATATTCAGATGAGCATACTGATATTGGTCCAGAAGAATTCAAAAGCAAAAAGATATAGTCATCTCATCATGAATGGAAGAATTCTCTGAGTACACGAGATCTTTTTGACAATTATTGTAAGCACCAATTTGAAGTACATGCTTGTTCATGATGAAAATATAGAACAATCCCTTCACTATTGAACATTAACTTGGTAAAAACGTTCTACAGTATACATACATTTAGATTGCAGAGAAAAACATTGTACGTATAAAAAGCAAATGCCATTCGTGATTTCTGCAAGCCTTTCGTCATTGAGCCTTGCCTACATTTTTACGAATCGATAGTTTTGTGAAAAAGTACTTAAGGGTTTGAACATATGTGCGTGCAACACAAACATTTATTTTAACATTTATTTAATAAGCAATACAAACACACATCGTATGCATCATGTTCATCAGGTGTCAGTATCAACATCTCAATACGTGAAATACACATATAATAAATGTACGTTACTTTAAAACACATTGTCAGGTAACATTAAACAATTAAAATCGATACACAAGTTTAAGACACACAAAATACTTTCTGCAGCATAGCAGATTCTATACAATTAAAGATATTTTTGAACATCAAAAAGCAAAAAATAATATTTGTTTTAATAAAGATAATTAATAAATTAGTTTTAATTTGTACGGAATAATTAAAAAGCGACTTATGCCTCTAAGAAGTAATGTTCTTGAGCTTTCGGGTCAATGATCCCCATCTCCATCAGTTTTTTGACCAGTTTATCTGATCCATTTAGCAAACACTGAGATGACCTCTGGTTTTGCTTCTGGACATGAATGTAGCTTCACGATTCTCCAATTTTAAAATAAATTAAATCAAAATCAAATAGGCCTTTCATTTTTCAATTATTGGCATATATCGAAAGTATACTGCACACTCAACTAAAAAGTTCTTTGGAAGGTTGAATTCCTGTATTCGAGTGAAATGAAAATGAATGTTTCTGAGGTCAGTAAACTGTTACAACATCTCTCAAGAAAACAATAGAAAACTTAAATGAAATTTGCAGGCAAATAAAAGGTCGCATTCAAAAAATAACGAATAAAAAACGTTTGTTTCTGTAAGGAACAACTAACCACAACCAGCAGTCGGGTTACAAAATTTTGGCTATTACACAACGGTTTACTAGAAGAGTCATTTTCATTTCGTAAAAAAAAACTGACATTCGTTGGAGTTTGTGACGGAGACTTAAAAAAACTAAATGTGACAATAAAGGGAAAAAACTATTAGACTTGTTTTACAATTTTGAAAAGTCATGCAAACAATCAATCCGAGGAGGGAGGAGTGGGGCGGAACAGGAAAAGAGCGGGTTGAGGATGTAAGTCAAATTAAGTCCATTTCACACTGTAGTTACGTACAGTGTAAAAAAGACTTAATTTTACTTACATACCCAACCCGCTCTTCAATTCTTTTCCTTAACAGAGGATTGAGAATGACTGATAATAAGTACACGGGCAACGCCTAATTTCAACTAGTGGCATCTAATCAAAATATTTATTATTTTATTTAATAGGTAATTATTACAAACAATTTGGCTTACTTGATTCTATGTGGCTAGGCCGAAGGCCTTTAAGCCATTACAATACCTACATCCTTTCGCGTTCTAACCTTTCGAATTCTGGTATTCACCCCAAATGGTCTCTCCATCGCATCAAAGCCATCGCTCCATCGCATCGCATCAAAATAAGTACGTTTTTTCGATCCTCATTGGTCTATTATTGGTCTTGTATTCATACATCATTAAATTATTGGATGTATTTTATACTCCATGAGAATTGTCTCTCATGTGTGGAATATAATTGTATCAATTTCATTATCTATTCATTCTCCAGCGCACTGTGTTATATGAATCAATCAATATCGACGTGGAATATCGTTCACACATCTTTTCACTTTTACATTAAACAAGTATACCCTACGAACATTTCGCACTTCTAGATCATACTTATAAATATGAGAATCTCCTCATATTGGAAACCAACTTCGAAAGTACCAACCCTGAATAGTACCGTCCTTCACATCGTGTATGTCCTGGTCTGTGAGTTCATTTTAATGCTACTAAAATTTTATTAATAATGATCCAGCCGTGCGATTAAAACTTACAAAACAAAATATGGTACGTAGTGTGTGTTAAGGAATAATCAACCATAACAAAAAATTTTAACATCTTATTGTTATCTTTGAAAAATTCGTAACTCACATTATGGAAAACCAGAAGATATCTGTTATCACCACTGAATTTATAGAACGTAGAATTCAAACTTCTGCTCATTTCTGTCCATCATTGTTACACAGAAGAGCTAAATTTCCAGAAATGTAATAGAATGTCTATAAAAGTCTCATTTTGTAGATTACGGTATTACGAATATAACTCGGGGTCTCCAGTGCCCAAAAATTGAGTTTTAACGGCCTAGGACACACCACGCCCGTGTTACGCATGCTCGAACGCACAGTAGATGCTACAGATCAAACGCGCAGGGGCAGTTCTAATTGAAAATTTTAATGAAACAACGTGTTTTCACGAAGGGCCTTTATAAAAACCTGTTTAAAAAGGTTTCGTTTGATAGTGAAAAATAGTGCTTTTGTAGGTTAACTGAAAATAAATGTTTACAAAAGAAATAATATCCCTCTCATTCTTGAACTCTTCGCCAAATTTATTGACAGTAAATGCGTTATTTATTAATATTCAGGATGGTAAGAGAATGGCAACTTTCCAGAGAAAAAAAAGCAAGCTAAAATATGCATACATTTTTGCGTATTCTTTCAACTACTCGAAAAATGCTTTAGCAAAGTTTTCTTCCGTCCAGAGTACTCAACCCTGAGTACTAGTGCATTCGTTGATTCACGCCGCTAAGAAAGTACCCAGACAGCCTTTTACCCCCGACTACCCATAGAAACATTAACTGGTCGAGACGTCACTGGAGAGTCTGGTCCTCGTGAAGAACTGGGGGTTAACGGCAGTCAGCATCGTCGGCGAATGAAGTGGCCGCCCGTGTTTGGTTTCTCCCGCTCCGGTTTCACCCGCTCCGCAGACGCCGCGCGCCGCCGCGACGCCGAGAGTGGGGGAGGGGGAGGAGGGAGGGAGGGGGGAGGCCGTGAACTTGACCCACTTGGTGTTCACTACCCACGCTTACCACGTCGCCGCCTCGCGAAAAAGCTCACTTGCGCACAAAGCTCTCGAGAGTGGCCGGATGTTAGTGAGTTCCTGCAAAGCGTGAAGCACAAAATGTAGCCACTTTTGAACCTCTGCGCATGCGCGAATTCATATGTTATGATGGAGTGTTAGTAACGAAAAACGATTAGGGGGTTTGTGCACGCCATAGCGGACAGCATTATCGAACTTCTTCGCATGCGCAGATGCACTAGTGTTGCGAAACTTGAACTGCGCATGCGTAGATGACCAATCGTGCTTTAACGTCCGAGGGTGCGCAAACTCCCTATGAGATGTGTTGGGTATAATTATGGGATAATCTCATAATAACTTACTCATGAAAGAGTTATTGGTTGTTGTTCAACACACAAATGGAAAACGAAAAGTTTCGTAGTTCCATTTTTATATCAGAGTTGGTTGCAAAAGACGAAATTAAGGGTTCTGTTTCATAAGGTTCCAAGCATCAAGTACTAGATTTGTGTAAAACGAGTAAGCACTTGAAATGAAAATTTTGATATGTATTTAGGTTATTTTGAGCATCACGTGGTTTTTAGTCCTTTCTGAAATGCAGATAGTCATTAAAAATAATAAATTGACAAATCTTATTTTTGGTACGTAAATCTTTATGAAACCTACCATCTCAATTATTAAAAAATAAATAAGTGTTTTATACACTGTAGCAGTACAGGATATTTATAATATGATCGCATTAATGAATACGTTTATTTTGTAATAAATATGTTTCTTTTCGTAAGTAAGGGAATTTGGGAAATTTGTATAGAATAATTTACTTATTTCATATTTTTACAATTTTTTCAGTGCTATAATACTCCATGTTTTCATTTTTTTTCTTTCACAGGATTGAATATTATTTTCAAATACAATCTACAGTGTTCCGGATCAATTGGCAAAAATATTACAAACAAGTTGGCAATACCAATGCGAACAATTTCTATCATGATGGTTTTATCTTCAGTCTTTTACTTTATACGCATATTTTTATAAAACTCTCTCAGAAATATTTACATTGATGGTCATCTCCACAAAAATGTCTTTTCTCGTATTTACTTCAAAAAAATCTTCGAAAATATTTTTACATTTTGACTTTTGGGGTACAGAAACGGTTTGGGTCATTGCAGGCACAACTAGCACCACATTTTTATAAGTAGCTCACTAAACAGAGAACTGACTAAACGGGGTAATGGATACACAAATGGTCTCACGGCCATTTCATCAACGATCTTCCTGTCAATCTCTTACATAACAAAACACCAAATCCATTGGTATTCAGTGACGACGGTAGACGACGAACGACAAAAGCAGAACGTTATGTTTACTGAACAAAATTTCATCGAAAAACTCATGGTATTCTATAGATGGGTAAGAAAAATATTATTATAGGTTGTGGGAATATATTATAATAATTGTGAATAATGAGAAACAATAAGGAATTGACAATTAATCATGTTTCTCAAAAAAACAAATGAATTTTTAATAAATCTCTTCCCCCAGTGCGGTTGGTGGAAATGTAACTCCTGATAACGTTCGAAAAAGAAACACAAATGAAAATTAGGTTACCACAGTAGGGATTCAATTTCTAGTCCAGAGAATAAGTAAAACTTTTTGCTGAAATGAAAGCATAGTATTTCCAGCAACCACGAGGAAATCTATTGATATCTTCCGTATTCTGACCAATCAACACAACGAGCCTACAATCTTGCGATCCAAGTTGAATTGGAAAACACGTTCTAATACGTTTGAAGTGACCTTCATTCATGTAAATGCACAACAGTGCGAGAGCTGCAATATTTCCTGCGCTTTTAGTGCCATAGTTTTATAGATACTGAAAAAGAACTTGAAATGAGTGCTTTAGGCATTCGAAGTTGTTAAAGGCATTTAGAAATAAAGACCGTGGAACAGTCTATTAAAGTAATAATGGAGTATGGTGCCAAGTAATAATTGCCTATATCTTCGTAATGATAAGATTTTTTTAAAGTGTGATCATAACTAACGTTGTTTAGAAACCGTAGAATGTGATGCCTGCGTTTTTCCCACTTGGTCTACTATATTAGTTGAGAATTCTTACCCGTTACTGACAATAGACGCTGAGGGCTAAAAATTTAACAATCCCTTATATGCATAGGGATGCACAAGGGAACAAGTTATTTTCTCAAAATTAAGAATTGGCCACTTCTCTCTTACCTGCTGCTACCTAAAGAAGAAAACTGGCCCAGACACGTCCATAATCCAATGTAATCGACATGACACTTTATCATAAAATATTCAAATGTTCAAAATATAAAAATATATCTTGGCATAGAGCCAAGATGTCTAACAGATGCCAACAGTCTATTCAAATCTAATAGCAACAGTCTATATTCAAATTTAATTGTCGGTTTACTTCAATTGAAGGATGTAAATTAGTGTTAAAATATTTAGAAATTAGTGTTTTTGGCAAATTAATTTATATTACTCATTGTTTCTGTGAGCTGTATTAACTTGTTACATCAATTGTTTAAAATATTACTAAGGTTTAATATTATTGTGGTTTAGTTTTTAATGATCCCCAAATACTTTTAATAATTATTGCCTAAATAGAGAGTAGATTAGTGCGTTCATATGGGTTATCTGGGGGACAAGGAATATCATAGGTCCGAAACCAATGTCATATCACAGGCCGAACATAGTGAAATATTGTCAGAAAGGACATCGACGCATATATGATGAGAAGTATCACTCATGCCACGTATTTTCATAGCGAAACACAGAGCATAGTAAGCTTGGTAAAATCCTTGAGATAGGAGACTTTCGGAAAGGTAAGAGTCCGTCCGCTGGTGCCACGTGAGGAAGGGCAGCACGTTGCCAAGTGAAGGCAAAAGGAGCGGAGTCGGTTTCCCGAGTGAGTCATTTGATGGACGATAATAAATTCCAGGGGCTCGGCTGCTCGCCAGGGAGGTCTAGGCTACGACCGACGGAATGACGGTGCCCTTGGGGCGCGACGTCACTTTCATCGCAGTTCGTTGACATCGCCATCACCGACCATTCTTCACAATTTACATTTGCAGCTTCTTCAATTCATCAACTTCCGTGTGAATAAGGAGTAAAAAACCAATAAATATGGTATTGTGTTTTGCATAAATTTTATTTATTTATTTATTTATTTATTTATTTATTTATTTATTTATTTATTTATTTATTTATTTATTTATTTATTTATTTATTTATTTATTTATTTATTTATTTATTTATTTATTTATTTATTTATTTATTTATTTATTTATTTATTTATTTATTTATTTATTTATTTATTTATTTATTTATTTATTTATTTATTTATTTATGTATTTATTTATTTATTTATTTATTTATTTATTTATTTATTTATTTATTTATTTATTTATGTATTTATTTATTCATTTATTTATTTATCGATTGATTGATTAATGTATGCGGGCGCGTCAACGGCAAAGGTCCCGTAAGTGAAGTGCATGTTTTCTCCGCGGGAGGTAATCAACTTCTAAGATAATTAGTCCCGTCAGTGTAATGCACGTTTTTTGCTCCGGAGTTGACGGTGATCTTTCCCCACTAGATGACGAGGTCCGGTGCCCAAATATACGTGGGCTAGCGTGGTTTCTCTAACCAGATATCTCCCACGAGCAGGGCACCGCCGCAGACGGGAAAAGTTCTAAGCTCCCGACTTGTCTCCCGACATGTGTGCTAGTGTAGTGAATGTAAGTGTAAGTAAGGGGTGAGGATAGAACAGAAAGGGGAAAGAAATATCGCGAGCGTTTTTTGTAGCCCGTTCGTTAGGTATTGCATGGTGTTGATCGAAGAAACCACGGAAAACGATCCCGATCCAGCCACTAAGTGATGTGTAAGTGAGAGAGCACGAAGCAACCGCGTCAAGCTCCGCTCCGCACGTCACGTAACGCAGATGTTCAGTTCGGACGCGCGCGCGCACGTCGTGGAGGCAGGCGGCCCGCGTGACCTCCTTCGGCCTCTCACTGGCGTTTCCCTCTCGATGAGGCTGCGAGTCATTCTTCCCTCCCCTCCCTGCCCCCCCCCCCCAGGCTACGAGCTCGATGAGAGCGGTGGTTGATCGCGGGCGGGTTCAAACTTAGTTTGAAATAAAAATAGCCATAGGGGATTTACATATCTGTGTTTCTTTTAATATTTCATAATAGAACAGTTTGATATAAACGCGTTGTTAGACAAATGCCTGTTTTACTGTTTCCGCATAGGCACTCAAAATTAAATATATGAACATATTTCCTTAATTCGCCGTATTTATAGCGCCTAAACTGACTATTTCACCCTTAAAGCCTAAAAACGTCTATTTGGTCGTAAAAAATGCCGAAAAATGTATTTTTGTTGTAGTTGAGGTCAAGAGGACAAACATAGACGGAATCCAAGGACGAAAAGTAGTCCGAAGCTTGTTTGTATATTAAATAAAAAATCCCGATTCACTTGCTTGGGCACTGCATCAAACGTAAAAGCAACTTTCCATACAATCACTACTAGTCACAAGTGTTGAAATAGAAAGATAATTTTCAAGACATAAAATTATTCTAAATTGAAAATAGCCATAGGGGATTTAGATATCTGTGTTTCTTTTAATATTTCACAATAGAACAGTTTGATATAAAAATAATATCAGCGAAAATGTTATTTTCGTGCTATAGATCGTAATGTATCTATTTAAGACATAATATTTCACTTTTTCGCCGTTCAAAATCCCACTTTAGTTGTTTAAAATAGGGACTTGAAAGCCTAAAACCCCAATGGATAGTGATATTTGTAAAGACGGTAAGGTTGGTGATGAAGTGATGACGTGGTATCGAATCATCCCACACATTCTACACTTCAGTCTCTCCAACCGGGAATCGAAACCGGGACACCTGGTTTACGCCCAGTTGCTTTTACCAGTAAGCCACCGAGACGACAATGTACCGAATAGTTTCAAGGACCTGTACATTGCCTGTTGTTTGATACATAACTATCCAGTCATTTCCATACTACTTTGCTATTTCAACAAGTTGACAGGGAGATGACTACTGCATAGTGGTGTTGGATGTGGAAAGTAACGTCATGCTGACCACAGTGATATTCTGTGTCAGTGTTTGCATATGGGCTTCGGATTCTTGCACATGTGGGTTTGCGCGGAAGCTTAGTGGTGCGATAGATCGTAAGTTCGAATCCCGTCACTGACGGATTTTCGACATCCGTTAATTAGCTACATAACAGCTTAAGTGAGAATTCTAGAAGCCCCAGAACTGATCACTTGTTTCGATCACTTCTTGGCGGAACAGTACAGTGAAACAACGAGCCACAGAGTACTTCCTTCCTCATCTTGGACCCGGCCGTTAATATGATCCCCATCCTCATACAGCCTGTTCACATAATGTGATCCACACAGATTTAGGAAAGTCTCGCCTCAGCGCAAAGCTAGAGGTTGCAGCGTCGTAGGAAAAGAAGAGGTGACGTGACTGAGAATACGATTAAAGAAATTACAATGATCCTTCTAATAGGAGCAATGGAAATAAAAAAATGAATCTGGAGATCCGACTTTGGCGAGTGTGTGAGAAGCGATGACAATGACAGAGACGCTGTACCGACCATACAGTGACAAAGAAGCTCTAAGATTAAGAGTCTACAGGGCGAAGGTGCCACAAAAAGAGGCGACATTGCGATGGAGGTATGAGGAGGTAGAGGTAGATGAGGTGAAGATTGAGGAGGGGGGACCGGGTCAGTGGCCGATTGAACGACCAGGACCCGTAGCTTCCGGGCCGCTCTCTCGGGCGCCGCGACAGCAGTACCGCACCGCCGCTCTCCCCCCCCCTCCCCCTTCCCTTGTCCATCCCCTCTCACTCTCGCTCAAAGCCTTCACTAAACAAGGAAGACAAATCACATCAATCAACATTTACAAATACACGAAAGAAGAGTATACTCTTTTATTTATCGTCGTTGATTTTAATATATTGTCAAAATTTTACAGGAACAAGTAAAAACACTTTTTGATGTTGGCTGTCTTTAGACATTCTACACTTTAAATAAAATAGTTTTAAATATTTATTTATTGTAATATGTTTTTGAAAGCACCTTGCGGAAATCTCTCATGTGGTTCGTACCATCAATAAATTCATCAATTTCGTATCATCAATACATTGTGAAGGTAACATAGCAGTTTTTTTAATTTCCATTTTGAGACCACACTTTATAGTTTTCTTTGAAAAATTTCTTATAACAAGCAAATTCTGAATAATTATTACCAAAATGAAAAAAAATTGCCATTTCCTATTCTCTCTTTGTCTCTCTCTGTCTCTCTCTGTCTCTCTCTGTCTCTCTCTCTGTCTCTCTCTCTGTCTCTCTCTCTCTGTCTCTCTCTGTCTCTCTCTGTCTCTCTCTCTCTGTCTCTCTCTCTGTCTCTCTCTGTCTCTCTCTCTGTCTCTCTCTTTCTCTCTCTCTGTCTCTCTCTGTCTCTCTCTGTCTCTCTGTCTGTCTGTCTGTCTGTCTCTCTCTCTCAACAATTATATACCTTTTGATAAATACGTT
The DNA here is from genome assembly GCA_038098605.1 of Gryllus longicercus. Classification (NCBI taxonomy): domain Eukaryota; kingdom Metazoa; phylum Arthropoda; class Insecta; order Orthoptera; family Gryllidae; genus Gryllus; species Gryllus longicercus. The sequence goes on along the minus strand of JAZDUA010000166.1, from coordinate 550,631 downwards.
TTTGAACACATTTTTATATTGTAAATGTTCACTTTAAACCTTCACGGTTTGCAATTTTTATCATCTTTTCTTTCCCCTATTATAATGTATAGATTAAACAAAATCTATTCGTGTAAAGCAATAATTCATGTTAATTTAATATTTCTTGACACTAAGAGAAGTACTACCATTAAAACTTTAACTAATATAAAATGTATGAAATGAACAAGTAATCATTCGTCTTTAACTTAAAATTTTATATTACAGATTTTGGAGAAATCGTTGCACTTTTATGACTCATTTTTAACATACGAGAATAAAGGGCGTGAAACGAAGACTTTTCGTGTAATGCTGAAATAAAAAAAATTAAAGACCTAAATTATCTCTTTCGACGCCACATTATTTTCGTTCTCCCTGTGTTTTGAACCATAACCAAACCGATGCAATGAGAAGACCTCAGTTGTTGTTTTCAATTCAAATACTTGTTAATTCGAACTTTCTCTTCCCAACTGCATAAGAGCATTTGACAATTCCGCTGAAACTCTACGGGGCTATTCTAGTCATGTGTGATAAATGGCATAAACTTGCCGGCAGTTTAAAGGTCAGCGTCTGATCGTGATAGTCGTGTCTCTGTTGCGAGAAAACAATGCGAAAGTCAATGATTCAAGACTACAATTTGCCTCTCTTCAAGGATTTTAATTAATCTTACAAGGAAAAGTAACAAATAAAAGTGATAGCTCCTTTCTAACATGAAATGGATATTGAAATTGGACCTGAGCTTTTATGCAACCTCTGTGATACTGTTAGAAAATTGTAAATATGTCCAACAAAAAAGCAATATAGATTGTAGACTGACCTAGAGGTCTTGTAATTCAAGGATCATAACAGTTGTTAATGTATTTAAAATTTCAGTTTTTGATATGTGATGGTCTGTGAGTTCAGGAAAGTCATGTTGGTCCAAAATGATTTGTAGTCGTGGACGTAGTAGAAAGTTTTCATGATGTCATGGATGACTTGGTGTGCTAAGTTCAGTGGCGTGACGGTATGGACGTCAAAGTACGTCACATACAGAAAAATGTGTCAACTGTTAGAGAAGGCAGACAAGCAAGTGTACTTCAAATACTATTCACAATTATCTCATATAAGTACATGTACACACACACATATATATATATATATATATATATATATATATATATATATATAAATATAATTTTAGATTTCACATCGATTTCCACAACTGAGAATAAAATTATTTTTTCTAAACATAAGATTTCCCGCCAGCAAATAAAATATACTAGAAAAACGAACGTGTTAAAATTTTCTCCTCTAATGGTTCATTTTGGATTAGAGTCGTGATTTGGGTTTCTTTCCTCTTTTTATTTACGTTGGAGTCATTTCCACTTCTTCACTTTTACGCTACTCTGCATAACTATGTAATATGAACGTCATCTCTTAGTATTTACATTAGTAGTTACAGTGTAGTTTCAGTAGTTACAGTGGAAGTAAATTAGTCGAGGGTTATTGCAAACTGTTAGCCCCATAATAGATACTCACTGACTTCACGGACATTCTGAATTTCTCTATTTGTCGTTATAAGTAAAAAATTAAAACAGCAATAATAAATATGTTTCCTACGTATACAATATCTCAAATAAATAAATTAAAAGTACATATTTATTAAAATAGATATAACAATTTAATTGATTAACAATTAAAGTGTCAGTGGGTTTGTTTATCAGAAAATAGCAGAAAACGGAGATGATTTTTACATCTAAAAGGTTGCAGGCTATTGTAATTACTATATTGTAATTTCACTAGAAAGTTAAAGTATTTATACATCAAATTTAACAAACGTAAAGTTTCGTAGATGAAAATATTCTGTATAATATTTTCAGTCTCAACAACTTTGCCAGAATCCTGAGGTAGAAATACTTTTCTCTGAGATGGATGTCACAGAAGTCACTGCAAAAGCAGGAAACCAGTTTTCACAACGTAAAAATTGTAAATGATGTAAATATATTTTGTCGTTCCTCAAATAAAAAATTAAAGATAATATTGGTCGTACGAACAACTTTCAAGTACTCACTTGAAGGAAGAATCAATGTAGAACGTTTAAGAAAAAGCCCGAGTGATCAATACTTGTATAATGGGAAGTCTAAAATAAAATGGAAGCTGAGCACGATCGAGACGGAAAATGAGTTGGAAAATATAAATTCTATCGAAAATGAAAAGAAACGTAGGAAGTTGAATGCATTCAATGCAACCGCGCCAAGTAGATACATCGCCCAGGTATAAAACAGCGAGTGGGAGAACATACTACAGCAACTCGGAGAGTAGGCTGCGTATGAAGGCGAAGGCTGTGGAAGCACATCCCAGAGGCCGAGCCGGTGAAGGAGCAGGTGGCGCTGGGGCGCAGGAGGTCGAGGCGGAAGCGGCGGACGGAGCGGGGGCGGAAGCGGAGACGTGGGCGGGGACGAAGCGGGCCGGGGGCAGAGGCGAAGGCAGGGGCAGAGGCAGGGCGGGGGCGGTGGCAGGTGTGGAGACGGGGGCGGGTCAGAAGTAGGGGCGGAGGCGGGGGCGGGGGCGGATGCAGGGCGGAGGCGGGGGCGGGGGCGGGGGCGAAGGCGGGGGCGGGGGCGGAGGCGGGGGCAGGGGCGGAGGCGGGGGCGGACGCGGGGGCGGAGGCAGGGGCGGAGGCGGAGGCAGGGGCGGAGGCGCAGGCAGGGGCGGAGGCGGAGGCAGGGGCGGAGGCGGGGGCGGAGGCGAGGGCAGAGGCGGGGGCGGAGGCAGGGTGGAGGCGGGGCGGAGGCGGGGGGAGGCGGGGCGGAGGTGGGGCGGAGGCGGGGTCGGAGGCGGGGGCGGAAGCGGGGGCGGGGGCGGGGGCGGAGGCGCGGGCGGGGGCGGGGGCGCGGGCGGCGGCGCGGGCGGAGGCGCTGGCGGAGGCGGGTGCAGGGGTCGAGGCAGGGGCGGGGACAGAGGGGGCGGTGAAGGTGGTGATTACGGAGGCAGAGGCGGAGGGGCGTGGCAACGTGGCAGCGTGCGCAGCGCGCAGACGGGCGTGACGCTGCGCGGAGAAAGGACTGCGCCGCCGCTCGCTCCGGCCCTCCGCCGCCGATCCGACGCGCCGTCCTGCGCTGCCTTATTTATGGGTTACGCTCACTGGCGCAGTATTTGCACTTATACCCACTGTCGATTTTCGAAGAGAAAACAACTTGGAATAAATTTCGCCGAGAAGTTGAAAATCTCCAGAAACGAAGACTAAGAATTTTCGCTAAATGGAAGAATACGCGATTTTGATAGCAGGATTTAATACGCTTAACTAAGAGGAGCCAAAGAAAATACTACAGAGTTTATTTTACAGTTAATAATAATCACTAACATCTGAGGTAAGCCTTACAGCTGTTCAAAACACGATATCCCAATACATCTAAATACATCCTCATACTTCTAAAAAGGTACGTTGACTGTTAGTAGAATCAACATTGACCCAGGTTTTCGGCGGAGTAATTTGAAGTAAAAAAGGTTGAAATTTAATTAACGTTTGAGAATTATCTTCTTATACTGAGAGCTTTTTCACAAGCAAACGGTACGTTTTCTAATCCTATTGTGTCTCACTGACACTGTTACTTATTATTTGCTTGAATATGTAGTGAAATATCATTCCTATGTTACCATGTTTAAATACTAAAACCAAGGATTCCATGTGGGACAGAATTCAAGATACCAGATTTATTTATATTTCAATTTTTTACAAGCACTTAAACTAATAACTTGTAGAAGGACAACACACTCAATTTAATCTACGATGAATCGCAAATTCTATACTTTAAATATTATGCAATCAAGTACATGTTATTAATAGAATTGTGGTGGATTGCTCGTTTATTTTTTAAATTATCAATAACATATTTTGCATGACTCTTACATTGGCATCATTATGGCTTCAAGATACTACCTGCTATTCTTCTGATGCAAATATTCTCTTGATATTTATCTTTACCCTATTCTATCCTAAAGCAATATTTTTCCAGGTATCAGTGCTTACATGGCTGCTTATTGTCCATTCTCAGTTCATAAAGAACGCATTTGATCTTCTTAAAAACGGTTTCAAATTGTCTTCACCTTCACTACCATATCTTTATCAGTCAGCCTTACCTTCCCCTATATTTGCCTTCTATTTCTACTATATTAGTTTGCTTATATAATTTCTCTTTATGCGACTATATATTCGACAGAACTACATTAGCACCTTAGCGACGAGCGTGGTGATTGCATGGCGCCTGACAACGCCCTTAAATGACATAAAAGCAAGCGGTGCCTTTTTAAATGACCGCTATCTCTGAGATCTAAGAAATGATTCTGCTGGTCACACAGCAACAGTACGCATTGATTTGTTATTCCTTTCACTTGCGTTTACCAATGCAATGAGTGATTGAAATTCACGAACGCCATAGAACCGATTCTAGCGGGGAAATTTCTCATGCTTTGAAAGTTAATAGTCTCATAAAAACTAAGCCTTTTGAAACATGTTGTTTCATCAAAGCAATCACCAAATAAAAATCGGATGGGTGTGAGGTAGCTGGTGATAAATATAGAGAAGAACGCTGATTATAGTTGCGATAGTCAGTCCTGAAATTTGTATGCAGAGCTTTTATACACGAATAACATAATTTAGAATTTAGAAAAACTTCGTGTCAGAAATAAAATAATAGCTGTAACGCATTTGTGCTTCTAGCAGATTGACCTTTTCATCTAAGGTTAGAGTTTTGTTTTTTTCAGCCATTGTTAGCTGTTTATGAAACACAAAATACACATTATCTCACGGTCTAGTGGTTGCAGTCGTACTACTTACTATGTCATCGCAAAATGTGTAACAGCCTAGAGTACTAAGACTTTCTGATACCCCTCGCATGGCCTTCAGCAGTGTGTCTCTGGACGAGGACTTATGATTTTCAACGTGGGCAGAGAGATGCATGAATACAAGCCATGTCCGTACACTTTTCCATGCTCAGAATTTAAAACACGTGCAGATGCATTTATTTCGTTAATAATATCTCGCCTCTCTCTGCCAATTCACTGGAATACCGTTTTATAAAGGTTTTTCCCCTGCTGTACATGAAAAACCGTATCGTTTCCGCGTTGGACAGATTTCGTTTTATGCTGTGTAAAATGCCATTTGACTTCACGGGCCGGCGAAATTTTCCGGTTAAGGCCCGTTTCGAACTTGTACAGGTTCCGATTTAAACAGATTTTATTATACCTTGATCTGTTTTGAAGAATGAAACGTGAATTCACCAGCATAGTAAAAAGCACATGCGATATCATAATTAAAGGCAAAGCAAAGCTTGAAAGATTCCTTTTTTCGAGACGGGGGTTTATTCGAAATGCTACTAAAAGAATATATTTGTTATAAAAACGAAAAAGGCTTATTGAAAACATGTGTCACCAAAATGCACGCAACCTCAAGTTATAAAAATTTTCTTGTGATCCTCTGACACATCAATTTATCGTTTTCCTTTTTTTAAAAATCCAAATAGCTTCAATCCAAATAGCTTCAATCCAAATATTGATAAAATCAATCATAATCAATAATCAATCCAAATATTGATAAAAAAAGTATGATGCCAATAAACAAAGCGAATTAATGTCTACAACTTAACACTTATTTCACAGTTTCCTGCAACAAACTTATCGTATTAACTAGACTTTAGGTTTAAGGAACTTTCTTAGAATTTTCTCCCAATTTTTAACATACCTCTCAAATACCAATATATTCATGAGCGGGGCTCATATATCCAGGAAAAACGTGTACTATGAAAAATCTTTCGATGTGCACGATCCTAGAGGCTATATTACAAACCCTTTCTAGGAGTGAAAGTGAAGACTGGATGAGAAAGGCGGTAAGGTCTGCGACCTGTATCTTATACTGCTCAAGCATCCAGCATTGATTAGAGGAAACCCAGAAACCAGGTAACACAACCTATATCTAGAAATCTCCTCCTTACCGTAGCTTCATGTCAACCCTTTCTATGCAGCCTGAAACTACAGCTGTACTGCCGGTATTTGTAAAAAGGAAAAACGCTTCACAGGATTTTAGTAACGCGTAGTCAATTTCGTACACGCATCGTTCTGAATATTTTTTTTTTCAAATAGTGTGTACATGAAGAAGTGGCTTGTAAGAGGGATACTCTTTGCCATCGAGAGAAATAGCGATACCTTGAGGGAATACTTTGACTACCATGGACAAAAGAGCTAAAGAAAATTACGTAAGGTGAGTTCAAAGGCTAACAAAAGAAAAAAACAACTGCAATAGGATGCCGATCCCTCTCACCTAGAAGAAATCACGATTCATATTTCCTACAGTTACATTTCTGCTCGTACTTTCATCTTAGAGTTCCTACACGAGAAAAAAATCAATATCTGAGGAGTTTACTTAAATCAGGTATGATTATTGAAGAGAAACATGTTCATATCTTTAAAAACAATTAACTCTAATCGTTACAAATCATAATTAGTTATTTGTTCGCACTCAAAAAAAAAAGAGAAAAAGAAAATTTGAAATTTCAGGAATGTTGAAATCGGAAAAACGTGAACTCCAGTCTTCTAAAATATTAGTCTCCCATATTCAAAACTTCGTGTTCAAAACTTGACACAAACACCTAATTTTTGTTATGGAGACTACCAAGGTGTTCCGAATGAGTTTACAGAAAACTAATTACCAAATATTATTCTCTTTTTTGTTTGAAACCTCTGTCTGTGGCACATCCAATAACACATTTCCTGAAACATATCGCACTAGTCTTCGGGGCTCAGAACTGTAATTTAGGGTCGTGGCCTCTCAGAAAAGTCGACGAGACGTTTATGCAACTCGTTTGTACCAATGTTCATAACGCAAGAGAGAAAATGTCCGAAAAGATTCTCCTCCTTTATGGCTCGATTGGCCCGGAAACTGCGTAAGAAAGGACGAGTCTGGAAGACGGAGTTGTAAACCTTCTGCACTCTCACATCTCGCCATTTTCACAGTTGACTGATTCTTCCGGTATGACGCGTGAGACGGAACTGATACGCAGAAACCAGAAACCCGGTTCCGCACCATAACATCGGCAGCCCAGCGCCCGCACCTTAGAAATCCCCTGGACGAGAATTCGCTTTAACTAGGCGTGACCGCTCATACGAGCTCTCTCTACAGGAAAGGAAGATCGATGTTTCCCTACGCAAAGCAGATTGAACCAATAAAATTTGATTTTACATCATTCGGATAGCGACTGGAGTTTAAATTTGAGAGTGTTTAACTAACAAAACACCCTTGCATAATGGAATTCTTATCTATTTCATCATGAGGAGGTGACATCGCGAAACATGTGAACGTTCACATACTTTCGGTTTAGGCAGCAGATTTGAATGTGATTCTTATTATCATTTCACATCTGAATAACGTAATAATTTCAAGAGTTTTGATTCTGCTAATAACTTTTTTTGAAATCAGTACCTCTCAACTTTGTTGCCTTTAATAGGAAAATATTAGATTTTAGAATACTTGGCAGGACTTCGGGCTTCATTCAATTACTTCTTTCTGCATCCATTTTGGTGAAAAATAATTAAGAAACCTGAAAATTTTTCATTCCTATTGATCGGATTGAATATGATGTATCGCCAACGTGGTTTTCTTATGTAGTCTGAAAGGAAAAGAAGACAAAAATAGACTTAAGAAAAGGACGTTTCAGTACTTCAAAGATAGCGCACGAAACACGGAGTGCGGGTGCGGGAGCGGGAGCGGACTGGTTCTGCGGGTGCCGCTTGGCGAAGGGAGCCGGTTCGCACGGAGGGAGTGGCCTCGTACTGCACCACAAATGTCAGAGGGAGCACCACCCCCGCCTCAACTCTCGTTGCTTCTTTCCAGATTTGCGAGTTGCGGAACTGCTTAGCTGCGCGTTCTACCCTACGTGAGATTAAAACTTCGTACGCACACTAAATACTTAATTCTTCTTTTCTGTCTTCTTCTTCTTCTCTCCTTTTTCTTATTTTTTCTTCTTCTTCTTCTTCTTCTTCTCTTCTTCTTCTCCTCCTTTTTCTTTTTCTTCCTTCTCCTCGTTCTTCGTGAGGGTCATGTAGGGATCACGAGACAATTTCAACACTTCCTTTTAAGTTGATCTTTCTTCTTTCGCCAGTACTTCTTCGTCGTCTCACTATGTTTCATTTTCCTCTCTTCGAACCATTTTGCACCTGTTTTCCTCTCTTCCATAGCATCCATTTTTTTGCAATTTATCTTTAAATCTCTATCTATCTATCTATCTATCTATCTATCTATCTATCTATCTATCTATCTATCTATCGATCGATCGATATATTTATCTTGTTTCTTCTTCTCTTAAATTGTCCCTTTGCATATCTTTCTTAACTTTCTGAACACAGGTTATGGTATGTTTCTTATTCAAAAGATACATTTTTTGTTTGCCTATTATCAGCCATCCTGAATATGTGTACAAAAAAGAGATTCAGTACTAAGGTCATGAATGATCTAATGAATAGATGAAGGCCATGATAATTCAAATAATCGAACGAAAGGCAGGGGAAACGGTGTAACCCCGAGAAAATCTGCCGAGAGTTTGAATTGTTCACCTCATATTCCACGTGGGTTGGACGAGGATAGAATTTCTTTGAACCCGAAGCCCTAAAGTGAGGAGGCACATGCGCAAGACATTACGCCACGAATATCTGACACCTGTGTGTTGAATTGAATTATTTTGTTATATTTTAAGTTGACACGAAAGAGAGTCTGCATAATAATAAAGACCTTATCTTTATTTATGCGAAAATTTAGTTTGCAGACAAGTATTTAGTTGCCAGTCTCAGAAGCTCATGTCTTAATATTTCAAGGCATGTGTACATAATACAGTTATTTTCTCTATCTATTCACTAGTTACATTCAAGGAAAATTAAAAATGTAAAAAATTCTGAACAAAGGACAAATATTAATAAATAAATCGTAATAAACAGGAAAATAGAATATTTAGGTACAGTATTTAAAAGTAAATAAAGGAAGTTAATATTAACGTATCAATATTGCTCAGATAGAATTGAAGAATGCACAACTTTTTAATATCGAAACAAATATCATTTTAATAACTAATGGATATTAATGTTTGTTCAATAAGTATTGAATTGAGTAATTCATTGTAAATAAAGATCAGTAAAGTAATGTTATTTACAAATTTGTCAATGTTGAATGGAGAAGATTCTGCGATATCCAATTTGCAAACTTTAGGCATTAGTATAGTTATAAATATTAGGTAACATTTTCACTCACGTAATAAAAACTGATAAGTACTTTTTCTCCAAATAACGCGTGTTTAACACAAGTTATGATACAATAAGTAACAAAATCGAAAAAAAATAGAAAATTTCGTAACAAATAACAAATTTAAAAAAGATATTTTCGCTATTAGAATCCGCATTTAATCACTTCAAATCTACTTATTGTATCGCTTTATAATTGGCAGCCCGACAAGCAGCGCAAACAAGAATGTAAAAAACTGACTTAATTTCTTGCGATTTCTCGAAAACTGGAATGAGGGCATCGAGCAGCGAGTTGTTTCACCCTGCGTCTTTAATTTACATAGCGAGCAGACGGAGATTGAAATCAGTTCAAAGAGCCCGCTAGCGTACATTTCAATGTATTGGGCTCACGCGCTTTCGAGCACGAACCACCGCCACCGCCGGAAGGAACCACATCCACTTTGGGAGACCACACGTTTTCGTAACTGCTCGAGATAGCGGCGAAGTGGCTGGTGATTCTTATCGAGTTGATTTCACAAAGGTGCCAGCGGAAATCGGTTAACAAAGGTGCAAGACCAACATCGAAACAAGTTTCCTTACTCACGTAACAGTATTTCTTACGCACATGTTGAAATGCTATAGAAAATATCGTGTGAGTTGAAGGTTAATTCAGTTTCATAATTGTGTAAACTGTTATCAAAAATTTTCAACTAATATTTCTGGTATAGCTTTAAATTTGAAAGAACAAATACAAGCCTCAGTTAATATCGTTTGTACTATAACAGCCATGAATTTCATCTGAGAGTTATAGTCGACCAAATATTAAAATACAAGAGTAGTCTCTCAGCGTTGTAAATAAAAATACTAACGTGATGTTTTGTACACATGTATACATATGTGAGAGAATATCAAGTAGGAGTAGTAATTGTAGTAATTGAAGAGTGGAAATGGGAAAACTGCCAAGCTCACTCACGCGACACTTTCAACGTTCGAACAAGCAAATTACCGAAGGAACATACATATTTCTACATCCTTTGGAGTCATTTTGAACTATAATGAAACATTTCTGATACTACTACCTTTTCGCACGTTATTCGCCTTGCAACAATCTGATTGTATGTAAGTTTGACAAGTTCAACGTTTCCATTTCAAGAATTCAATTGTTTTCTCATAATGTATTTACCCAAAATTAAAAATACATTAAAATGAAATTAATGAGTTGTGTAAAGGCCAGACGGTAATGAAATAGTACATTAATTATAATATTAATATTACATAAATTATAAAATTATTAGTACATTAATTATTACATTAAATATTACAATATTCACATTCACTTAAACCTTTATGTAATAACATTACACGCAAGATATTAATTGAGATCTTAATATAGTAAGAGAGAAAAACTTGGGAAATATACAAAGTCGTTCTTGTAGAGACGCTTAGTGCTCTATCTCCTTGAGAAATTCAGAATTCTTCAGCAAATCTCATAATGAGAACCTTTCCATAATCATTACATTATGTCAATTCATTACTTTATACAATTCATTTCGTCTTAATGTAATGGGTTCGTTTCCTGACTGTTAACTCCTGGCACGATGGGCGCGCAGGCTTCGCTAGGCAGATGTGATAAGTACACTCGATAAATAGAGACCCACATGTTCCATCCATGTGAGGCATGGGAGCCACGCATGTACCAGAAGGGTCGGATTGGGACAACGCTCCAGTCTCAGCAGAAGGTGTGTGTGTGTGTGTGTGTGTGTGTGTGCGTGTGTGTGTGGAGAGGAAACATCGGCGGAGAGAGGAGGAAACATTGAAAACGATCACCTAAGCCGAGGTTCTTCAAATACCATAGGAGCGAGGCATTCCTTAGAAATGACTTAAACCATTTTTTAAATTAAAAATTATCAACACATTGTTTGAAGATAACTAGATAACTAAATAGAAGAAAATTGATTTATGGATATTCATCAATAGATGACCAAGCGATTTTTTAAAAGTTATTTTCTAATCCTTGCATTAACTTGTTTTTTAAAAACACGAAGGAATGTTATAATGTGACAAACATTTTCAAGTCTTCTACACTGATTTCTTCTTGAGAAGCCACGCAAATCGATCATTCTGCTCTCTTTGAGACCTAAAAAAACATTATATATTCAGCGAAAACAATCCATAATCGGCGCGCTACACGTTGTACCCTGCTACCCTCTAAATGAAGTTATTTCTCCCCCGCTTTCCACAGAAATAAATTCCTCTGTCGGGGCCTTTGCGACTAACCGACAGCCGCGCAATGCCAGCACCCGAATTGTTGCGCTGCGCGCGTCGTCATTTCTTCACCCGATTTGCCCAGCAGGGGGCGGCCGCCCCACCCACGTGCCCCACTTGGCGACCAGTGTCCTGCCCGGGCGTCGATCCCACGCCCTCCATACGCCACCGCTGCGTTGGGCAAGCGCGCGCCGCCGCGCCCGCTCCGCCCCGCCCCTAGCTGTCTCCCGCTCCACGCCCTGCGCCGCCCCCGCCTCTGCCGAACACCCGCGCTTCCCCGCCACTCCCAGCTCCCTCCCCTTCCGCCCCGGCTAACCCCGCCCCGGCCCGCCCCGCCCCGCCACCACCCAGCTCCCACCCCCTACGCCCCGGCCCGCCCCGGCCCGCCCCGCCCCGGCTCGTCCCGCCTCGCCCTGCCTCGCCCCGCTCAAGCTCCCGCTCCACGCCCTGTGCCGCCCCCGCCTCTGCCCATCGTCCCGCTCTGCCCCGCCCCAAGCCAGTTCCCGGCCCATGCCCTGCGACGCCCACGCCTCTGGCTATCTCCCTTTTCTGCCCCGCCACATCCCGATCTACGCCCTGCCACGCCTTCTCCTCTGGTCACTCCATCTCGTTCCACCCCGCCCCGCTTCGCCCCGCCGCACGCCCACCCCCGCCTCTGTCCATCGCCCCTCTATGCCCCACCCCACCGCGCTCCCGTTCCACCACAACCCCCGCCGCCGCCTTCGCCACTCCGCCTGTTCCCCTCGCCCGGCTTCGCACCGCCCTGTCCACTCTCGCTCCACCTTTCCGCGCTTCTCCCTTTTCTGTCGTTCCCGGCCATTCGCCATCCCCGCCTCCTCTCTGCCACCGCGAGGCGGGCCCTCGGGCATCGCCTTGCGGACCCCGAGCGCCCGGCCGGCGGCGTGGGTGGCGGCGGCGACACGTGATACGCCCAGAGCTTCTGGTCCCAGGGGCCGGGTCGTCGACCTGTGCAAGCCAAGGTGGACACTCCCTGGTGGGGAGAGATGACTAAGGCTAATTCATTTTGGGATAATGAGTTTTGTTTGTATGACATTGCAATCCCGATCGTGTTTGCTGTTATGTTAAGAATTGCCAAATTGCTTTAACGACTTTAGTCAACTTGTCATTTAACTTTTTCTTCTAAGCCATTAATCTTAATTGCAATGCATCTAAAACTGTTCGGTCAGTGAAGCACCATATTTTTGCATTTCCTTTTTGAAGCATTAGTTTGAGTGACCCTTAGGGACACTGAATTTACTATGTAACGTGCAATGATCTGAACTTCTAAAAACACCGTACACTTTTCCGAAACATTTCTATTTAAATCTTATCCTGCACAAATATATATATATATATATATATATATATATATATATATTATGTAATATATATATGTATGTATATATGTATGTATGTATATATGTATGTATATATATATATATATATATATATATATATATATATATATATATATATATATATTTTGTAATAATATTGACAAAAATATTCTGGGTTGTTCTGATTTCTGTTTGAAAACTCACGTCAACCTATCACGTAATGAAATATAGGATTACTTTACGTGAGTTGGTTTTCCATAACTCATTCTTTCTACGCAACCAGAGCAAGTTCGTGCTGCTCCATTTGCTCACAACTCAAGTCGGAATGCATTTTAGTGTAATGTTTATTACATATTAGTTTCTCTGTATTTGTTTCTTAGACCGGTTACTGTGTGATTTTAAAGGTAATAAAAGCGATATATTCAGAATTATATTTGTCGAGTACTGTGAGATCTCTTAGAGATAAGTTTAGATAGAATTAAATTCGAAATTAACGTTTCCCGAAAAAAATTGAAAACTCTTTGGCAAACAATTTAATCGCATATATATATATATATATATATATATATATATATATATATATATATATATATATGCAATACACATATTGTATTGTATTTTTGTGACTATTACTAATCACATCTCACTTTGTGATATTTCGCTTGTGTATAATCGGAACGCCTCTTTCACTGATATTGCCTTGGAACAGTTGTCAGTACGGATGTTGTCAGTGCTAAAAGAATGATTCAGGTTACACACATTAATGTATTAGTTTTAACGTCTGTTTTCTTGATATGTACATGTATTCATTCGATATTTTATGTATTCGGCCAGATAAATTATTTAGATCTAAAAAATACTTCATTGCATCCATGTTTTAACAAAACTGCATATCAACTGCTTACGTTTCTGAGTTCTTTCATTTTCTCGCTGAAATACTGTACACTCGTGATCTGGTAAAGAGGTAATATTCAAAGTACGATATCTCAATGTTCATTTTATCCGAGGTATAAAGACTTTTCATACAAAAGTAATGTTCGCGAGAAATTCTAGGAGACTTCTTCATCCACAATATGATCCTGAAAGTCGCCATCAATGAGTAGAAGCCGAACTTCGCCAGAAACAGGAAGACTGAAAGAAAGCAATATTCAGGTTCTTTCTTTATAATTCTCTTGAACTTTCACTGGTAGCAGTGAGAGTAAGACGAGGCATTCACATAATTCGCAGGTTCTGAAGTTTGAATTTCCATCTTCAACAATGGTGAAGTTACAAGTATTCAACAATCTGTTGATGTTATTGGATAACATATAAACCGTTTCCACGAGGAAGCACCACAGCACACAGCTCACAAGTCCACACAGCAACTAGTTTATTTACTCCTCAAACCTCTTTTACACTTCTAACATAGACTTGAAACACAAATGAAATTCAAATGCAATTCTGAATGTTGAATGACACCTTAAAATGGCGGTGTATAAGTTATGGTGTCGAGAGTATTCAGTGCATTTACATTCAGAATATTGTCGTTTAATCGTCTAAAGATGAAGGTTGATGAAAGGTCGAGGGGAAGCGGCGGTTACATACAAAAACGCATTCCTCTGCTGCGTCAGAGTAAAAGCTGAGGAGGGAAAAGTAACAGTAGATATTGAGACCTTGCCCAAAAATATTGCGAGGTAACTTACAAACTAATGAATTTGGATACATGTCATTTGCTAGGCTGTTTCACAGTGCATGCTTTAATGTCAACAGCCTTCCCTCGTGACAGGTTAATGTGAAAGACTTCTGAAGAAAATATAATAATATTTCTTTCTTTTTTAATACCATACTTTCTTTGTCCTATTGTATATTCATTTCAAATTTTTGTTGGTCATACATTTTTCAATATAGATACATACATTGTTTAGTTAAAATAATTTTGACTTCATCCTCTCCCAGATTTCGTGTCAGTGGCATTTGGTAGTAATTACAACTGAGTTCCAGTCATCCAAACAAAAATTATTATCTAGATGAATTATTCATTTTGCTACAACCTAATGAAACCCCATTTACTTTTGTTTTGTTTAGAGTTAAAAGTCAAAGCAACCATTTATATTATTTAAATATCAATCATTCACTATAATAACTACCATATTACGCTACTTAATCGATTACGTCTTTGTTTATAATTGCAATTATTAATATGTTTTTAGAATGTAATACTCATAACATAGGGTAAAAGAAAAATTTTAAAAAATCTATTAAAGAAGATATATGAGAAAATAGGCAGGCTAAATTGAAAAAATATATTTGTTTGAAGAAAGTTAGTTTTGCATACCAGTTTTGACACATTCCTGTGGTATTGACTCGGTTTGTAAAACTAAAAGAATACAGAACCCACAAGCTCTCGAGCGGCCTCATTGTCTAAATTGGCGACGGCGGAACCGAGTCCTTCGGGAAAGCGCTGTTGTTTCCGCTTCTTGGAATCCGCACTACCGCCTCAACGCTTTCGTTAATATACAGTTTCGTGTACATATTCTTTTAAGGTACTGACCTTTTCACTGTGTATTAACGAAAAAAGTTGGCTATTCACAAATATTCATTACTTGACGAGCGACGTGAACATGCAGATGAATGAAGGCTGCCGCTAAACTGACCCTCTCACGTACTGAAAACCAGTTTTTTTTACTCTGTGCTAATTATTTTACAAGTATTATTTTAAAAGCCTAGCCATTTGGCAAAACAAATATTTTTTGTCAATGCAGGTGAAAAAAACCACAACAGAGTAAATACATATTAAAAGTAAAAATGTGGATCGCTATTTATTTGTAGCTGGGCTATACTCCCTCTTTCTACTTTTCTCCGACTCGACTCCCTAGTCGGTTGCCTTCATCTCCATCAAAGGAATCCTTCTAGCAAACCCTGCGACTACCAACGTCCCCGCTGGATCATCCCCAGCGAAAAATGCACAATCCCCCCCCCCCCCATGCTACAGTAGCTTTGGGCCATGACTTAGTGGTTGTACTCATGTTGCCCGAGGTATTCCGTGGCTAACCTCACTTCATGGAATAAGTAAACAATGTAATGAAAGGGAAAATATTTGCGAAGTAGTTGATATGTTATCGCAGCAAGCCTACTCGTATGTTTGCAGTTCCTTTAGAAGTAAGCATATCTAAACTAATAATATGAATATTCTTTGGGACTAAGCTTACCTTCAGTACGCAAATAATTTAGTTGTATAGTTCTGAACGATGTTTGAAACTTTTCTTCGGATTAAGTTTTGTTCTGTTCTTTGCAGATGCAATTAAGTGGTTCAGTTATGATCAATAATCTTAATAATAATCTTATTTTCCAACTGTGTGGGTCTATATATTTCGACGTAATATAACTCTGACGATGTGATGTGTAACGTGTAACAATGTAATATGATTCTAACCATTAGGAATGCATTGCGATAAAATAAAGTAAACGTCATTTCAAAAGAGAGTTATGATAATCTAGTAGAAGAAAACGTAGAATATGATCCAGTGAAAAAGGATAAACTGAAATGCTGCAAAGTTCGGAATTATTCGCGAAGGCATCGAATGGAAAGCGAAGCGAAATCTGCGTAAAAGACGTGATGCGTCCCTGCTTCTCGCAATTTGTGTCTGGCTCCCTCATCAGCGTCCCCAGCCACCGCCGGCAGAGAAATTCGCGTCGACGTCCGCGCAAATCGCCTCATTCGGAGCGCGTGGGACGGAGCGGCGAGGCCGGCGCGGGGGCGGCACCGCGCGGCGAAAGCTTTGTCTCCGCGGGCGGCGACGGCGGCGGAGCACGAGAAGGCGGAGGCGGCAGCGGAGGAGGAGGCGGTGGAGACGGAGGAGTAGGAGAAGGCGGCAGCGGAGGAAGAGGCGGTGGTGGCAGAGGAGGAGCAGGGGAAGGCGGAGGCGGCAGCGGAGGAGGAGGCGGTGGAGATGGAGTAGCAGGAGAAGGCGGAGACGGCGGTGGCGGAGGTAGTGGCGAAGGTGGCGTAGGAGGCGGGGGCGGCGGAGGCGGAGGAGGCGGCGGCGGCTCCGGAGGTGACGGAGGCAGCGCTGGCGGTGGAGGCGGAGGCGGCGTAGACGGCAGAGGTGGAGGCGTTGGAGGTGTTGGAGGCGGCGGAGGTGGCGGAAGCAGCGCAGGCGGCGGAGGCGGTGGAGGCGGAGGCGTTGGAGGTGGCGTAGGTGGCGCAGGCGGCGGAGGCCGAGGCGGAGGCGGAGGCGCGGAGGAGAAGGAGCAGGAGGAGGTGGAGGCGGTGGTGGTGGAGGAGAAGGCGGTGACGGAGGCGGCACAGGCGGCGGAGACAGAGCGGACGGCGGAAGTGTTGGAGGCGGCGGAGGCGTTGGAGGCGGCGGAGGCTGTGGAGGCGGCGGAGACGGCGGCGGCAGCATAGACGGCAGAGGCGGAATGGGTGGAGGAGGCGGTGGCAGCTGTGACAATGACGGTGGCGATGACGGTGACGATGGAGATTGCCGAGGTGGCAGCAGTAGCGGTGCCGTCTGAGGCAGAAGAGTGGAGAGGGAGACGAAGGCTGCGGTGGCGGAGGTGGAGACTATGATGAAGGCGGAGGTGGTGGAGGCGGCGTTGACGGGACAGAGCCGGAGTTGGAGGCGGAGTCGGCTGAAACAGCGGTGGCGCTTGGGGGTGGCGGTGGCGGCAGCAGAAGCAGAAGCGGTCGAGGCGCGGAAGGTGGCGAAGTAGGTGCCTGAGGCGATGGCTGTGTCTGTGGCAGTGGCGGGGGCAGCGGCGGCGAAGGAGGCGGAGACGTTGGTAGCGGCAGCGATAGTTGGGAAGGTGGCCGAGATGCCCAGAAGGTAACGGCAGTGCCAGTGCCGGCGACGGCAGAGGTGGAGGTGGAGGTGGAGACGAAGGCGGTGGTGGCGGAGGCAAAGTTGGCAGCATCAGAAGTGGAGGAGACGGTGGATGTGACGAAGGGGTAGCAGTGGCGATTTTGGTGGCAGAGGTGACGAAGAGTGACTGTGGCTGTGGCGGAGATGGTGGTGGCGGCAACGTGAGGGTTATCGTGTTAATGGAGAGCGTTGTGGTGACGGTGCATTGTGTTTCAGATGTGGAGCAAATTGTAACGGCTTTGCTGTGTGTCGCTGTTGCGGGTCTTTAGAGGACGTTACAGTTCGGCGGGGTCGCACGCTGGCAGAGGGTGATTGCGGCGGTGACTCGCACAGTCTGCAACGGCGAAGGGAAAGGGAAAGGAGCAGGTGTGAGAAAGTTGGAGATGGAGGAGGCGCCAACAACGCTATTGGAAATGGAGGGCAGGTGACGACCTGTGGTAAGAGACCAGATCTCTCGCCTTCCCCGTCTGGGTACCGGGATTCAAATCCCGATTGATTCATATGGAATTTGTGCTGGATAATGCAACTCCGGGACAGATTTTCTCCGGGACAGAGTTTTCAAGATTTCCTTCTTCTGATTCTACCAGTGCTGCATCAGCGTCCAAAATCATATTATTATCACCCATCCGTCAAAACCATTCATGTCAGGTAAAGTCGATAAGTTTAGGAGCTCAAGATCATAATAAAAGCATATATAATGGAGGCCAGTCGAGTTTCCGCCTACCATTGACTTATAAACTTTTCATGTACTCGGAGTTCCGTGGTTTATGACTTTATGTGCAGATTCCGCTTTCCTCCTTCCTTCATTCCCCCATTCCCCCATTAAACCGTCATCGTTAAAAAATATACTCTCCTTTTTTCACAGGTCATTTCTACCGCAACCTCAAGAACACGGAAACAACAAATATACTGTGAGGAGGCGACTAAGATACCGTCGTGAACGATTAATGGTATTGCCATTGTGTCAAAACGAAACGCAGTTCAAATTCAACGTATTCACATACGACAGACCTTCTTCTATTACAAGACAGGAGAAGATTCTACAATCCAATATCAAGACGACGAGCATTGTCAACTAGGTGGGCAGGCGAGTCACACACCACGTACGTCATAATATCATTTCAGGCCGGTTGACGTTCAGAACTATCAAAAACGTCACTGTTGAGGACAGAGAGCGAATGGCGTGTGAAGGGAGCGTGGGCGAAACCCGTCGCACCAAACGCAGAGGCGGATATGCGCGGGAGCGCTGCAGTCGGGCTCGGCGCCCAGGCACCCGGACATACGACTCCGCCTCGCTGCAGTCGGGCTCGGCGCCCAGGCACCCGGACATGCGACACGGCCGCGTTTCGCTGCGCCGCGCCGCGCCGGCGTCGAGGCTTCGATTGCGCAGGCGGTGGGTCACGGGCGGGCTGTGTGTTTGCAAGGCCTCGGGTAACACAGAACTCGACAAAGGGCGCAACAGCCAGCGCTTACTTCGTGCAACCTATATTACTAACGTTCAAAGCGCGCGGAACTGAATGAAAACCGAGCGGCCTCCGGCCGTGTGAGAGGCGTCAATGGTTGCGTTAGATAGCCAGGTCCTCGGGGAAAATTATGAAACAGTTTCGGTTTTGACTGAAAGATGCGAATTTCTGACTGTGTTCTTACGCGTATTCCCATATTGCGTGAGTTCTCATACATACTGCTTACGGCTCAGCTGACGTCTTTGGACGGCAAAGCACCACGGAAGAAGTCGCCTATGATTAAATATTTGCTATTTAAGTACTGCTTTATGGAAGAGCAACTTTTTTCACAATCTTGTTAAGTAAAAAATCTGTAGTACTGTATACATATTATTCCAGTATTCGTGAATAAATACTTGTTATTTAAGGTAGCATCAACTTCTATGTCATTAGCGACCACTATTGATTGTAGCAGTATGGTATCTGTGAGGATGATACATGAGGATATGATGATGAAAGGGGATGAAAGGACGAACACAATACAACCATGTCCGAGGCGGAAATCTAACCCGCGATCCTTCGGTCCAACATCGCTACGACACTACTGCCTTAGCGATATCGGCCACCGGATCGGCTCGTGACGATTCTTTTCGTTAAAATATTTAATTTATTGCAATGTTATTCGATAGTATTTAATTTGTCTAGTGTGTCTTCTTGTCTAGTGTGCCTCCTAGTGTTTGGAATACCGTTTTGTGTACTTTTTTTGCAGCATCTTTGCTGCTACTAGTATTCATTATGTCTCACAGTCGCTAACTAAATAATTTATGGCTATTAGTTCTCTCTTGATCTGTTGATTAATTGCAGGTGGATAATAACCGCGGAGGTATTCAGTAAGTACCTCAGATACCTTTAAAAGTAGCAATTTAATCAAAGTCGTCACCCGCTGCATGGATGCACTTTATCTTCCTCCTTAGTTTAAGCTTTCTGATGATACCTCCCTTACATTAGAAACACATTTTTATGCATTGAATTTTGCAAGTGGGAATAAAGTAAACTCAACTAGTTGACATGTAATCGGTATATACGCAGGTGCAATAATGATGTCATGTGCAATAATATGTGTCAAAAAGATACGTTTTATTTTACACTAACAGTTAATGTAGTAATAATTCACAGTTATGTGAAAAGTTGTTTAAAACTGTACTGAATTCCACAACATAATTTCATTTACAATAAATTTCTTCGTAGACATTTGTCAACTTTGACATTTCTTTAGATGTAATCAGAAATTGGATTTGTAAAACACTACTCTGTATTTCAGATAATTTACTTGACCAGTTTCAGAACTATTATACATGCAGGCATTTGAGACCAATTTCTTCACACGGCAGTAAAGCATGCTAAAAATGAGACTACAGTGGTCAAAACTTCATTTACGAGGAAGCAACACGTGGACGCATGTAACAGAGAATATAATATTTTATTGCTGCTAATTAACATTAGAAAACACAACGTATATAAAATTACATTTGAGAAATAAGGTGTCCAACAAAAAGTGTCCATATAGGAAATTATTTCTATGATTTTTACCAAATAGTTTTCAAATATTCCAACGTCTGCTCTACATATTACCAATTGATCGTTTATACGGAATAAAACAAAAAAAACATAATTATAGTTTTTAAATCATCACAATTCAAGCTGTGTATTAATTTCCTATTCACTACGATAATCCTTAAGTTGGTAAAATGTAATCAAGCATGGCGACTTCATGTTCATATGTTTTAACTCCGGGTATATACTTAAATGTTTTTAATGAACAAGGTAAACCTCATTGTATAATTTATTTACGAGCATAATGAAAGGAAAAAATCTTCTTGAACTTACGACCACGCTTATTTAATTAAAATGTGAAAAAACAATCACATAAGAATTTGTATTCCATTCTGTAACAAATTAACTTATTTACCAGCATCGACTTTCATATTATCTCCTTTACAAATATATCGTAGTAAAATTTACGACATCACATTAGAAAATTATCATTCTGATACGCGTGTTCCAGACAATCACCAACACCAGGATCCATTCAATGAACTCCCTAGTAATCACACACTTCACGCATAAACGACTCCTTACGCCCCGGGCCATAATGGGTCCTAATGAGGTGAAGGCACCGCTGAACGGGCGCGCAAAGCAGTTGCAGAGAGTTTGCAAGGCGGGCGGAGTGGGACTTAATTCGCGGGAACCGGTCGCGCCGCGCGCCGCTCGACGCCCGACCGGCTGCGATCGCATCCATCAGCTCCGCCCCGTTGCAGCGGCGCGCGCGCGCGGGGCGAGGCGTCGCGGCGGCCGGCGCTGCGGAGCGACGCGGGAACGGGTCCACGCGTGGCAGCGGACGCTGTGACGACGGCAAAAAAAGACGCACCGTCTTGCTAAATGTAATACACATAAATACGTAGTCATCTGCAAAGGGTTTCCTGTGTTTACAATAGTAATTATAATTATTTTTTTTAATGTAGTTTCCCTTTTACTCAGACTCTAAATGTTAGGAACCGACTGACTTTAGCTAAGAGCCAGCATTGTCACTACCTCGATAGCAACTGTGTCGGGCAAGTAGTACGTTCGAGTCCCGTCAGTAGCGGATTTTCGATTTTAGCTACATAGCTAGGGCGAATTGAGCTGCTGTCTGGAGGAGAATTCTAATGGCCAGCTGCTCTGATTTAGTTTTTGCAAGGAAAACTGCCGGAGTAGTATCCTAACAAACGGGACATGGCCCGCGCGAGACCTTTTCTTTCTCTTCCTAGCAGTATTCTCACTCCTTACCTACACACACACACTCACAATCACGTGCACTACACTCCCACATGCCATAAGAGACAGTTTCGATCGCTCTCTGTGCCTAGACCGTTATGCCCTAAAACGGTACTTCCGACACTACCATTTTCGATTATGAACGATACCGATATTCAGCCTATTATCGCTGAGCGCCCTTCGCGTCGACAGAAAAGAAAACGAATGAAAAATGAATGCTGGAGAAGTTTCAGAATTTCTCCACGCCTTTTATCGCCAAGCGTTTCGCCTTTTATCGCTATTAAACATCTTAAACGCTTTATTTATCTCTCAATGAAGGGGTAACTGGATAATGCGTACAAACTAGCATAGTATGCTCTGCATCGAAAACTGAGTTACAATTCGATTACACGACGCACGTTGAGAACCTCTGCGTAGTTGTGCGCAGTGAAACAGATCAAGTACGGACGTGATGCTATTTTCTTTTAAATTCTGTGTTAAAATTATTTTTTATTATTAAAATTAATAAAAAATCTATAAAAAATCATTTTCTCCTTCGTAAGAGAACTCATAATGCTTCTCCCAAGCGAAAAATACCGAAACAATCTGTGAACTGCGCATGGAGCATAAACCGCCGATACTGCAGATAACAGGCGAGAATAAGCAATACGGATAGTTCGGATCCGTAACAGAGACCTACCACAAACAGATTCTGGGCGCGCTCGCCCTCCGAGACTGCGAAGGTAAGTCAGCGAAAAAATTAAAGATACAATGCGTTTTGCTCGACTTTTGCTTGTCATTCTTGATCAAAGCGTTTGAAAAGTCTACTGATGAAAAAGAAAAATCATTCCTATTCTTCAAATATGATTTTTTCCACTTGTAGTTGTTGATATCGCTTTTGTATTGCCTTATAAATTTTAATGCGAGCATGCAAAACTTTCGAATTTTTACTTGTGTCATGAATATTACCACAGTGCTTGAGTTAATAATAGGGACGATTTCACACGAATTTACTACTCTTTACTGATAGTTTCAACTTCTGGTGTATGCTTGAACATCTTCTCGGGACGTTAAAAAATATATAATTTGTATTAAAATATACTTAGTAATAATATTTAATTTTTACTACATATTTAATGTATTATTAACACGTCACTATGTATGTCATCACACTTGTTATGACTATTATAATTATTATATTTCTGCAGGTTTTTAGTTGGTTGGATTTTTACTTGCTTACGCTTACGGATGAGAACAGTTGACAGTCAGTTCGCACCATTTCACCCACACTTTACATTCTCCGTTATCCATAAATGTGTTTTAGAGAAAATGAGCAGTCTACGGAGACATCAGCTCAGAACAAGACCATCGTACAACATAAAAAAATAGATGAAGATGAAACTGAGAGAGAAAGTCAATGAAAACTCGAGAAAGTGACACCATTGACCACGACGTTTGCGGGAAGTGGATCAGGGTAATGGCTGACTATGACTAAAACTGACCAACGTCAATGTATTGATTTTATTCGCTTCGGAAGGACAGTCACACAAAAAGTAAATATCACAGAGAATGTTCCTCAAACGATATGAACGGTTTAGTTTAGCGAGAATGGACTTATTTTTCAGCGTTCGTAGAATCTCTATTATGATCAAAATTAAATATTTGAGTAGTAAATAGAAGAAAAATTAAGTTAAAAATTCTGATGAACGTTAACTTTTTGCGAGAAAATTCAGAAGTTGGTACACGTTATTTTTTTAATAATATATAGTTTTGTATACTTCGAGCTACTCTGATAATTACAATAGTAATTTCCATCTGATGGCTTAACTGATAACCATGAATTTGTTCATACATCATTAATCTAATAATACAAATGAGAACATGCGTGAATTAAAGTGAAACAGCAAATAAATGTTTGAAACAGAGATAGATTGCATACTGAGGACGTGCCTGCCTGTTGGAGTGACTGCCAACTGAATGTAAAAATTTGTAAGGCCGAATTTTTTAATATTGATACACGAATTAACAATTATTCCATTATTAGTTCCTTCTAAACGAATTACAGCTTTTAAAGTTTCCAAACAAGTACAAATAACGAATCTTGAGAAATCTAAAAGAAACAGTTCTTAAGTGGAAATTAGAGGAGACGCCTCTGGTAGAAAACGTTTTTGTCGAGGATGTATTGACCAGTGACCGCGACACAGGTTGCCGTGGCGATAGTCCTGCTAATGGCATTAATGTTCTCAGTAAGACCGGATTTACACGCTTTATTTTGACGATTTCGCGAGTATCAGCAACCGCGTGCATGGACACGGCAGTCTTGACGGTCCAGAAAAACTAAAAAATACAAATACGTAGTAAAATGGTATTTAAAAATGTCTTCAATATCCATTATTTCACACAATATTTAATGTACAGAATGTTCTATTTCAAATAAAAATTCTTTTAAAGTACTCGCAGTAAAAATAATTCTTTTAAATTACAAGAAAGTTACAAAAAAAGGCCTTAATTATAAGAATGTCGTAATTTTGCGGTCCTACGCTTTCGCCCACTTCCCCTCAAAACGCATCCGCCATTTGGTGAGCTCCTTCATGACGTAGTTTGTAACGGATGGCCCGGCGCCGCGACGCGGACGTCCGACTAGGGCAATGACAGGCGCAGTGCGCAGCGGCGGCGCCGCGTCACCCACGTCAGCGCGCCGGCGGTGGCGGCGGCGGCGGTGGCGATGGCGGTGGCTGCGGTGGCGGCGTTGGCGGTAGTGGAGGCGGAGGCGGTGGCGGTGGCGGTGGCGGTAGTGGAGGCGATGGCGGTGGCGGTGGCGGTGGCGGTGGAGGAGGAAGAGGCGGGGGCGGTGACAGTGGCGGTGGCAGCAGTAGCGGCGGGGCAGGGTTGGCGGCAGCGGCAGCGGTGGCGGTGGCTGTGGTGGAGGCAATGGCGGTGGCGGCGGCGATGGCGGTGGCGGTGGTGGAGGCGATGGGGGCGGCGGCGGTAGGGGGGGCGTGGCGGTGGCGGTGGCGGCGGAGGAGGAGGAGGCGGGGGCGGGGACGGCGACAGTGGCGGCGGCAGTAGTGACGGCGGCAAGGTTGGCGGCAGCGGAGGCGGTGGCGGTGGCGATGGCGGTGGCGGTGGCGGTAGCGGTAGCGGAGACGGTGGCGGTGGCGGTGGCGATGGCGGCGGCGGCGGCGGTGGCAGCGGCGGGCGGCGACCATCGAGCGTCTAACGAGGCGGCGTGTTCGCCTCGCCCGCGGGCGGGTGCATCCGCAGTGGCGGCGGCGGCGGCGGCGAGGTGTAGAAAGCGCGGCACACATTTGCTGGGGAGCGAAAGCCCCCGCTCCCCTCAACGCCCCGCCCCCAGCCTTAGCCGCCGCCGCCGCCTCGCTACACGCGATCTGACGCCCGAGCGCGCGGACGCCCATTCCGTAGAACGACGACTTCACGGGCGCTCGCCTGGCGGGGGCGAGGGAGGGGGAGGGGAGAGAGGAGGGGAGCGCAGGAGTCGGAAGAGACTGTGGAGACGGCGGATACGTTGTAACACGCGCGCGGTCTCCAAAACTGACGGCTGACTAATTAGTGTACACACCGTGAAATAAAGGCGCGACAGTAAATAATTATAGCAGCTCCAACAAACAAACATCACCACCAAAAACCAAAAACAACAACAACAACAATAATAATAATAATAATAATAATAA